>JACXGM010019476.1:0-12010 GCA_016801145.1 Umbra pygmaea
GAGAGAGAGAGAGAGAGAGAGAGAGAGAGAGAGAGAGAGAGAGAGAGAGAGAGAGAGAGAGAGAGAGAGAGAGAGAGAGAGAGAGAGAGAGAGAGAGAGAAAGGTGTGAGAGTGGAGGAGTGAGTGATGAGCCCTGCATGACCATGGTGATGCCTGCTCCAGTTGGCCCATATGTATGTGTGTATATGTATGTGTGTATATGTATGTGTGTATTTGTATGCGTCCACCGGTCATTTAATCTCAAATCACATTCCCGCCTACTTCAAATTAAATGAATGCAATGGATTGAGGTAAATCAAGAAAATAAAGGAGAATATTAGAGGAATGGAGGGAATGGGGAGTGATAGTGTTGAGAAAGAGTGTTGGGGTTGTGTTGAGGGAGGAGAGAGAGCGTGTTGGGGTTGTATTGAGAGATTGTTTTGAGGTTTTGTTGAGAGAGGGAGAGAGAGAGTGTTGGGGTTGTGTTGAGGGAGGAGAGATAGTGTTGGGGTTGTGTTGAGGTAGGAGAGATAGTGTTGGGGTTGTGTTGAGGGAGGAGAGTGTCCCATAGGCCAGAAAGCCCTGCTGTGTTTTCTTATGTGTTCTCAAATGTGTTTGGAAATCCTGGACATGTGGGCCCTCAATGTTTTAATCCTGTCCTTTAGGTTACCTCCAGAATAGTGGTTAGTTTTATGTTCAGGTATTACACATTAGGCTTTAGTGTTAGGGTCATTCGCTGCAAAAATGTTCTCAATTGTTGAGATTAAGGTTACAATAAGATTGAGGTTAGGGCTATAGGGTTAGTGGATAGGAAAAATTGGGAATAATTTTTCATGGTCCCCTCAAGGATAGAAAAACAAATATGCGTGTGTCAGTGAGCAAACATGCATCCTAGGTAGGTACACCACTGGGCTTTCTTCTTCAGCCTAAAGCTGAGCAGAAAACATGAATTAAAGAACAGGTTGCCTAGACATTTCTCTCTGCTGTCCACATTAATTGTGAATAGAGATGGAATTGAATGTAGAAGAGGTGTAGGTGGGATGCTTTTAGCGTGTACCTGACGGTATCCATGGGGAACGGATGTCAACATCTGGGATGTTCACAGACATTAATAACAAACTGGCAGAAAGTAGGAAGGATGATGTGCCAGAGTTTGGGGTAGCGATCTAATCTCCTGATTCTGGAGCAAACATGTCCCCTCATGACTGGGGTTAGAACCATGGCTCGGCTGACTAATAGAAGTGATAAAAATACCATCAGAATTTAATGATAACGATGTAGGAGCTTATATCCAGTCACGTCAGGGGTTACCAAATGCATAACCAAGTACTTCAGCCAGCCAAGCCATTGGCTGTAGGCACTGACACCAACTAACAGACAGACATGGTCCGGAGCATTGTAATGAGGACAGAGAGACAGAAAAAAATATTCTACCCACCGCCTGTCGGGATGTCAATCTTAACTGTCTATTTTAACCACACTGATCCGTACTGTTGTGTCCTTTGCCACATTCTTAAAGGAGTGCTCCAGACCCCTAAACAGCTCAAAATCATTCTGCCGGTCGTGTTTCCGACATGACAGTCACTAAATACACTGTCTTAGCGTGTTCGGTACTTCCCAGCTCGGTCATCGTAAGTTGCTCAAAAACCTTTGTTGACGTCACTGCATAGTACTTCAATTCCGATTGGTTGACTGTCGTTTGCCGCTGAACCGCGTCATAGCTCATTACCATAAGTAATGACATACGGAGCACTCATGACCCCTGGTGATGGGGTTTGAGGCTGGGCTGGGTCGACTGTCTGTGCCCTTGCTATCTGTCTTCCCCTACTTGTTTCCCTGGCTTCTGCTTCTTCCTGTACTGTCAATAAATTAAAAAAATACCGCCCCAAAAATAAAATAAATAAATAAGAATGTATTTCGGTTATCACTCTGCAAAATTCTAAAGGGTTCCTTTAAGTTATAACAGGCATGTTCTACGAAAGTAAAATAGGTTCCTAATCTATTCCCTTGCTCAGCTGCAAGGACCGGCAAATCAGTCGGCGTTGCATTTTGTGCATTGGGCGTGTTTGTGCGTTGGGCGACCAGAACGTCAAGCAGAAAGTTGAAGTTTGTTCAACTTTATGGTAATGAGCTATGATGCGGTTCAGCGGCAAACGACAGTCAACCAATCGGAATTGAAGTATGTATGCTAGTCTTCCTTGCTTGATATGAATGTCCTGCCACGTCAGAGTGGCCAAAGCTTCAAAAGCTTCCCCAAACTTTTTTGATAAGCGTCCTTGACAGCGTGGCAGGAGATTCTTTTAAAGCTCAAGTCGGCGGCGGTGTGTAGGTACAGCAAGGCATGTATTATTTAAAAAATATGATTTAAGTTTATTCTGACAGGCAAGCTTAACAGTGAGTTACCAGGCAGGCCCCCTGTCTCATATCATTTGCCTGCCAGCCCTAACGCATATCTTACCTACATTTATAATTTAATTTTAAAAGATTGACAGGTAAACTTAGGAGGGGTTACATGCAGGCCCAGTCTCATCTCACTTGCTTGACAGCCCTAACATATTTATTTAGCTCAATTTCATCACATGTTATGACTATGCAAGGACCCATTCAATCAATCAATCAATCAGAATATATATTTATATAGCGCTTTCCAATAACCATCAGGTATCCAAACGGCTTCACATCAGGAACTAATAATAAAACAACATTTTATATGACACAAAACTAAGATGTAGACAACAATAATATCCTAAAAGGTTCAGGGAAATTGTCACACCCCTATTGCGTATTAAACGCCATTATAAAGAGATAGGTTTTGAGTTGAAGTGCAATTTCTCTGATTAAGCAAATCTCAGGGGGTAATTTGTTCCATAGTCCCAGGGCAGCTACCGCAAATGCCCGATCACCCCACCCTTTATACCGTGTCCACATATTATTTGATTTTATAGGTCTCTGCATGGCCTAATCAATGTAACTGTGGAAATATTGGTAATCGAACATCAGACACATCTTTCACAGAAGGCTAAAAAATGCTTTACAGCTGTGACATACCGTATTTCCTCAAATAAAAACCGGTAGTCACTTAAACGCCGGGCCTCTGATAGTGGCCAGGGGCGTGGTCAACACGGACAAATAAAGGCCGGTCTTAAATAAAGACCGGGGAAAAATTACGTGTGGATAATCTCCTAGGTGCCTTTCATATGATATGCATTCCAGTTAAGTGTAATGTACATTTCTACCACTTTAATTTAATGTATTCATGCTATTTTCAGATTATGGTTCTTATCTAAAGCAGCGATACTCGCTGCTCCTACGAGCCGCCATTCCGTAGGTTTTTGTTCCAAACCTGATTTAGCAAGTGACGCTACTCATTACCAGGATGAAACGCTAATTTAGGGTAGTCGCAACTGGGGTTGGACGGAACATTTACAGAATGGCAGCTCGCGGGAGCAGGAATGAGTATCGCTAAGTATTATTGTCCTATCGGGATTTCAGTCAACGCGGCTGTATGTTTTACTCAGCCTGGTGTTTGTATTAATGTACAGGTAGATGGCAGTAACTACACTGGAAATAACACGGCTCCCATTCAGTGCAAGTGGCTGAATCTTCAACAACTTTTTTCAACTACTTATTGTTACGGTTACAAGAAGTGTTGAGATTGTGTTAACAACGTAATGGAGAAATAAAAGGGCAAACTGGAAAACGGATTGACACTAAAATCTAGCCAATTATACTTATCAAACAGAGGGAATTAGAAATAAAGGCCTGTCTCTAACAAAAGCCTGCTTTAAATAAAAGACAGTTACCTTCTGCAGTAGAGGTAAATAACGGCCCCAGCTTTTATTTGAGGAAATACAGTAAACCGATCAGCCATAACATTATGACCGGTGAAGTGAATAACACTGATAATCTTGTTATCATGGCACCTGCCAGTGGATGGGATATATTAGGAAGTGAACATTTTGTTCTCAAAGTTGATGGTTACAATCAGGAAAAATGGGCAAGCGTAAAGGATTTTAGCAATTTTGACAAGGGCCAAATTGTGATGGCTCTTGTGGGAATTTCCCCAGTCTGTAGACAGTTTGAGCTACAGTAGCTAGTCTGTTGAATTGGACCACATGTGCCAGCCTTTTTTCCCCACCTGATTCAGTGAACCTTGACCGCCCATGACCCTGTCGTCGAGTCACAGCATCTCCTTCCTTGGATCACTTTAGATAGGTACTGACCACTGTAGACCGGGAACACCCTACAAGAGCTGCAGTTTTGGTGATGCTCTGACCCAGTTGTCTAGCCATCGCAATTTGGCCCTTGTCAAAGTTGCTCAAATCCTTGCCCATTGTTTTTCCTTCTATTGCATCAACTTTGAAGACAAAATGAAGAAGCAGGAAAAATGGGCAAGCGTAAGGACAGTTTTTAGTGACCGTCGTGTTTGAAACATGAATACCACAAGGCTTTTTTACTTAAATAATGTTTTTTTTTAATATTTTTTTTATTGTAAAACAGGATAAAGCAGAAGCCAGGGAGACAGGTAGGGGGAGACAGGTAGGGGGAGACAGGTATCTGCTTAGCTTTCAACGGAGGCGGTCACATTTTCTCCCTCTCCCTTCCCCTATTTCCCTGCTTGCTCTTCTTGTCTCATCTTTGTCCTGTTGAGAGACTCTCGTAGCACTGCTCTCCAAACTAAGGAAATTAAGGATTTGATCAACTGGTCTCTAAACGCAATTGACACCATATTCTCAATGAGACGCTTGGGTTCGGGGGAACCTAACTGCCATGCCGGAACGTATGCAGCTGGCAACACGATGGACATGGGAGAGGTGGCGGGTCGTGTGTCTGGCGGCTCTTTCCGTGGAGGACGTTGAAGATATCTACCTATTCGGAACCATGATAACAGGTCTTCTGCTGATGGGATTAGGCATTGCCCTGGTTTATCGTGAAATTAAGAAGACGGTGACAGCTGTTCAAGACGGTGACAGCTGCCCGTCATGATTGAAAGAGTCGGCAGAGCTGTCTGCACTCATAGACCACAAGTTGGTTAACATCATGGAGAAGCTCACAGTTTTGCAAAGGAAAATGGATCGTTTCGGAGACCAAAATGGACCAAATTGATTCAAGAAGGAACAGCTGTGCAAAGTGAATGCGGCTGCTTACCCCAAGAAGTCAACAAATCTTATCTATTTCGGCTCCCCACAACCGGCCTTGGACAAGGCGCCATTGGAAAACAAATCCTCCCGGATAGCGTTGCATTGAAATCTCATTCCCCTTTTTCCCGCCCCCACCACAATCTGTTGCAAGTTCCTGTAAGTCTTGTTCAGAGTGTACTGACTGTGCTAAAGTTGCTGAGGTGTTTTTTTCTTCATGTTACCACACTGTACCCCCAAAAAAGGGGCATAATATGGGGCTGCCTTTTTTTTTCTCCTCGACTTTCTTCATGTAATGCTGTATTGTTTTTCTAAATCCCTGTCTTCCTGTTCTGTCTACACCCTCTAAAGTTTGTGATGTTTGTTGTATGAACAGGTTGATGGCTAATTTCGCTGGTACTTGTGACTAAGTGACAATAAAGGATACTATCTATCTATCTATCTATCTAGGGGGAGACATGTAGGGGGAGACAGGTAGGGGGAAACAGAGAGGAATGACACAGATACATCGGCCGAGCCAGGGCCATTGCCTGTGTAGACCGGGGGGCATGTGTAGACCGGGGGGCATGTGTAGACCGGGGGGCATGTGTAGACCGGGGGGCATGTGTAGACCGGGGGGCATGTGTAGACCGGGGGGCATGTGTAGACCGGAATTGGAAACTTAGACAACTAGAAACACCTTCTCAGCATGTTTAGTAATTCCCAACTCAACCACCATAAGTTTTCCAAAAACCTGCGGTGACCTAACTGCAGCATAATTGAAAATATAACCGTTTTTTAAAGCGAGTCAATTTTTGAATCAAATCGATGGGAGAATTAAACAGGATAAATAATGATCAGGAAGGTAACCGAATGCATTGTATTGCATGTATTTTCCAAAAATGTTGCATTGACGTCACGGCAGGTTTTTGGAAAACATACGGATGCCGAGTTGAGAAATACCAAACGCCCTGAGAAAGTGTTTTTAGTCACTGTCGTTTCGGAAACATGACCGAAACAATGATTTGGAGGTGTTCAGGTGTGTGGAGTGTTCCTTTAAAAATCTGAAATGTGGTGTTAATGAGGGATACATTCAATTGCCTCTATACAGAAACTCTTAGGGAGTTTGAGTCATGAATAAAAACGCTGTAGAGACCCCGTTGCTGATTATCCTGGCTACCATGGCTCAGAACGACGAGGTTAATGAATGGTTCGATGAGGACTTTGTAGATGCCATGGCTGTCTCGCCAGACCTCAACCCATTGAACACTTCAGGGACTTCACTATTGTGGCGCCTGAGACAGCAGATGTTAAGTTCCAGAGCCACAACCTTGGCACCAGTTTGAGTCAGCTGACAGGTCTTCAGTTCTAAGTCAAGGTGACGTAGCAGGTGGTTTACTGAACGCAGACAAGGATGAGTGCTTCAGTAGGCCAACACAGTGTTGAAAGTGCTTATTAATCATTCCCAATAGTGCTTATTAATGACGTTCTGTATGTGTTCCCTGAAGAAACTGTTACACAACATTCTTTATGTGGAGAAGGTCTGGGGGCAGAGCGAGGGGGGAGGGTGAGAGGAGAAGAAGGATGGACAGAGTACAGAGGAGGTATATAAATAGAGTTCTAGAGGAGGATGTGGGAGGGAAAAGTGCAGCTGTACAGACAGACTGTACACACCTGTGAGGGAGAGTGAGTGAGGGTGAAGGAGATGGAGAGAAGGAGAGTGTAGCACACAGATGATGCCATCTGTTCTTCTGCCATGCTGCATTGGTTATGCCTTGGTGGTATAGCACATGCCCCTGACACCACACACACGTAAACACATGCGTGCACGCACACACACACACACACACACACACAAACACACACACACACTCAACCTTGCTGGGGCTTGACATTTAGATCCCTGAACTGAGGTGTTGTGATGTCACAATTAGACACAATGGTTTGTCAGTAGGTATTTTTTTGGTCAACTGATGATTTTCTGATGTTGTGGGTAATAGTGTGCGTGTCTGTGCGTTTGAATCAGCGTATCTGGAGTTTGCTGTGATGATGATCTGCTCTGAGGTAATTACTGATGTTCGATTCAATGGCTGCTCTACTTACAGTCAATCCACCAGCAGACCAACAGTCTGACTCAAACACCCATTAACAGATAGCATCGACTGGTGTGTGTGTGTGTTTTAGTATGTATCAGCTCATACAGGAAACCATGAGGTCAGCTGTGATTTCTTTCTGGAAGGGACAATAGCAGAAACAAGCCGACACATAATTCAGCACCAGCCTATCAGATCCCAGGCTGTTTAGCATGACCTCCCAGCTAGATCAACATCAGCCTATCAGATCCCATCTTGTATAGCATGAGCTTCCAGCTAGATCAACATCAGCCTATCAGATCCCATCTTGTTTAGCATGAGCTTCCAGCTAGATCAGTATCTGCCTATCAGATCCCATCTTGTTTAGCATTAGCTCTCAGCTAGATCAGCATCAGCCTATCAGTTCCCAGCTCTCAGCTGAATCATCAAATTAGGTTGCAGCATCCATTGGTGCGTTGTTTTTAAGGGCAGGATTAAGTGAGATTGCACTTTGTCTGCTATGCACCATTTAAAGGTAATTTCCAAACGAGACAATTTATGACGCATGTACCAGGTACACAGGCTTCACAACTGTGGGAACATTGCATTAAAAAGCCACAAAGCAACAAGAAAGCCCAATCCCAGGCTTTAACAGCAGGGAGCCAGCGTAGACGGGAATGTTGAGAACATGTCAAGTGCAGATTTGAACAAACTTCTTCAGTTAACAAGCTAAGGGATCCATTCTCTGCTTTCAAATCAAAGTCCTATTTGAATAAAAAAAAATTTTTTGGACCCATCTTTTGTTCATGTTGGCCAGAGTGTGTGTGCGCGTTTGCGTGTGTGCGTGCATTCTAACAGTGCGTCTCCATGGTGTGTAAGTACGGAATGTGTTTGTATAGTTCCACAGGGGTCTAGAGATGTGTTTAGAATAGCCAATCAGATCTCACAACAACACCAATAAATCCAACAGACTGAGAGACAATGTAGTCTGCCTGATATTGCTTTTTGCAATGTTGTCGCACAGACAAAGACACATACACACGGCCTTCTGTGTATTCCCAGTTAATTTAGTAACCTTGGATGTCTTAAATGTCAAATATCAAACTGCCCCCCAACCCACATATCCTTCCTCTCTGTACTCCCCTGCAGTTTGGCACCGTTAATGAGTCAGCACATTGTCACACTTGCACACACACAGCATGGTGCTAAATACATTGCTAATGTGGTGATGTGATGAACACTGTGTCAGGAACATGGTAATGTGGTACTCGGCTCCGTAAGGGTGTGAGGGTGTGTTTGTGTGTGCGTGTGTGTGCGCGTGTGAAGTGTGAGTGTGAGAGAAAAAGAAGTGACTGAATAGTAGACTGTCTGAGTGAGTAAGTAAGGGAGAAAGGGTGAATAAAAGTGAGTTGTTGTTGTCGCCTTATTGTAGGACATTCCTTTTTTATGATAGTCAGTGGTTTGAGTCTGACCATGAGTTCTCCGGCTTTCCCCGGACCTCCAGAACGAGGCAGGGCACATTGGCATAGCGCTGCCCGGGATTTGGGATTGACAAGTCAAATCAACTACATTTCCACATCGCTCTCCAGCAACTCCTTGTGTGCAGATCGGGCGCCTGTAAATTAAATCACGGAAGTATAGTCGGTGAACGTAATCATGCCGTGCATGAACCGACTAAAGGCTTCCGTGTTGGATTAGCAGTGTGAAAAGAATCAGCGGCTTGGCGACATGTGGTTGGATGAACCATGTGTACGCCCGTCACCATCCCGCAGATCTGGTCAAGGTGTTGCGGAGCTGCTGACAAAGCAGGGTCAGTGGGAAATGTTAGGGGACGAAGAAGGAAAAATGAAGAAAGAAAGACACACCATATAATCTGCTTAGTGATGTATGTGCTCTGCTAGGGAGAACCTGAACAATTGCACTTAATGAATCAAAAGTATCTTAGGGGTTCCTGTATTTTAACTTATGGAAGAAGTCCTTTAAATTCTTTGAGGAGCCACTTTTAGAACTGCTTCGACTGGGTTTTCTGAATAACCTCTTAAATATCCTTCATTTTCTTTACTACCCCTGATTTCAAGGGAGCGTTAGATCCTCTGATGATATACAAGCTCTATAGTTGTGTTTTGGATAAGAACTTCAAGCCAGTGGATTGTGTGGAACAGATGGGAGAACATGGAACATTTGAACCCCAGGCTGGCTGCAGCCTTGTGGATCAGTTGCATGGATTTGGCAGCAGAAGAATGGACACCTAACAACATTGATTTGTTATAGTCTAGAGTGTCTGTATTCCTACCTGTACTGCCTGTTATGTGACATATGGCTGTACTATGTTATAGAGCATGAACCTGCAGGGGCAAGTCACCATCTTGATGTTAGCCGAGAACAGCAGGTTGGACACTGTGGAGTTACCAACTGTGATGGACAGCTCTTGTAGTGGGCGGGACTTAACCCAAGAGATTTGTCAAGGTAGAATTTCAGGTGCAAATATATTGGCAAAGGTACATGTGGTTTACCACCAGGGTTTCAGGAAAAGATGGAGAAAATTAATGAATTGCCATCTGCAGAGCAATGATATGATAGACCATGTAAGGATATGACGAAGTCAACAGTAGAGGGCCTAGACCCATGCCCTGGGGGACGCCATTAGTAGGAACCTGCAAGAAGGCTCAGCCTCTTCACATCTGATCCAAGATTGTGCAGAGCTTGAGATGTTCAGCTCTTAGAGAGTTGGAGAAGAGGCACTTCAACGAGGAGAGTGGCCCCAATGTACTTGTCCCCTTTTAGATATTTTTACATAATGTCACTGACTGTTTTCAGATCTTCAACCAAAACCTAGTTATTAAATTGAACTTAAAGAACAAATAATAATACATTGTGTATATCTCAGAGATTCTGTGTTTTTGGATTATGTCTTTCTGCATGAACCAGGTGCACTTTAGTTTCAGATCATTCCAGTGACCGATTTTCGATAAAACTTGAGTTTGCTTAGATTACCGCGCTCATAATGTTCTACAAAATTATCCACACTGTCCCCATAGATTCATTTATATACGATACACGGACATTAGCCAAAAACATAACATGTACTAAAGCTCATATAGTATTTAACTACGGATAACAGCACCGGTTGTTGTTTCGTCCACTTCTCCTCCAGTGTACCTGTCTGGTGGAAACCAGTCAGGCATGCATTGTAGTGGGTGGTGGATGAATGTTTGATGGATGGAGTTGACTGTTCTGGCAGACACAGACACTGTCAGAGTTCAAACGTTTTGTTCCAATGTAAGCCTGAGGGATTATAATAAGCAGCCAGTTCTGGTAGCAGGCGTTTAAGGATTCACCACTATTGGTGTTTTGAACAGTTGCTCCTTTGCCTTGGAGGTTGGTGTAACTTAATTGAGGATGGTTGAATTGGAGTAAATGAAATTATATCTAATACTAGGTATAATGTGTTTAACTCCATACCGTTTGCTCCAGTCCAGACAATAATATGAGCCCTTCCTCCTCAATTAAGGTTCACCAGCCTCCATTGTTCCTAGTGGGTTTGAATGTGTATGTCTAGTGCTGTGTGTCAGTGCGGTTGTGTGTGTGTGTTTGTGTGTGTGTGTATGCACTGTTCTGTCCTTCCTAGTGCTAAGCTGTTGGAGGTGGCATGTTAGCATGCGTGGGAGCAGTGTGCCTGTCTCTGCCTTTCTCCCCATCTCACTCCAGCTTTCACTCCCCCTCTGTCGTGCCTGACTGCCTACCCTGTCTCTCCTGACCCAGAGACTCCGTGATCTGCCTGTTTGAGCGTGTATACGAGCGTGTGCGCTTGTGTGTGTCAGCAGTAAGGAGCAGGTGTATTTCGCTGGCTGGCTTTTCCTGAAGCGTGTTAAGCCCAGTGGTGCTAATGGACCAAACACACACAGAGGCAGGAGAGAGGTCCTCCTGCTAAAGAGTACATAACACAGACCCTCAGTAGATGCAGGGCCACAAATGTCTTCAGGAGACGTCTTTAGGGGTCCTTAGGCCTCCCTGTCTCTTTCACCCTGCAGTGTTATAAAATACACTCCGTGCTGCACGGCCACAACAAACCTGTGCTACATGGAGAGAAGAAAGGCTTTCTGTGAGCTCTTTCTCTCTCTGCTCAAGCTCAAGTGTGCAGGGCAGGCCCTCAGGTACTTCTGCTGGGTTTGCATTTGTCCCTGGAGACTGGACCTGCAGCACAGCAGCATGAATGAGAACGGAGCCCTGCTGCCTGACTGTGTGTTACCTCAGTCTAACTCTCTTCCTTTTTCTCTGTTTTTCCAGCTAGTGACTCTACTCCTCCAGTCTCAAGTCTCACCCCCCCTCCAGGTTTAGGAGACACAGACAGAGACTTAACCTGGGTCAGAGGGCCTGTGGCTGGGTTAGGGCCGGGAGCTGTGGCCACTGGCGATCTGCTAGAGTCAGTCCTGGCCCAGAAACATCGTCTTATTTCCCAGAAAGGGGGGATGGCTCTGCCCTCGGCTCTGCCCCAAGACCTGCTGCCTCTCTTGGGTAGAGGAATGAGTGCAGGGGGCATGTCTGGAAGTCTGTCTCTGGATCAACAGGGCCTGCTGAAGAGGATACAAACGCCACAGCTCTATGACAGCAGACCACCACTCCCATCACAGCCCCCTCAGCAACAAAATACAGTGCTCCCCTCCTCCACTGAACTCGAGACACTCACATCCATACGCAGCCCCCCGGGACAGCAAGATGAAGTCACCACTGTTACCACAGAAAAATACATGGAGACAGACACACCTCCACCAGGTATAAAACATAGAGACAGACACACCTCAACCAGGTATAAAACATAGAGACAGACACACCTCCACCAGG
>JACXGM010019477.1:0-12927 GCA_016801145.1 Umbra pygmaea
GCAAGGCAACTGAAAAGAACGTACTGTAGCAATGAAATCACCATATAGACTAATTTAAATGAACTTTGTAAAATATATATTATTGAAAAATATATTAAATAAAAAAATATTTAAAGAAGTACAAAAATACATTTCTGATTCTGATTATCTTTGGGCCTGCAGAGAAGGCCTTGCAGGCCCTGACGGCCCACCACTGATTGTTTGAAGTGTGGGCCATCTGGGTTTTGGGGCGGGTTTTGCTATAGGATAAAAAGGCTGTGTGAAAGATGTTAGTGGTCTTTTTCCTATTTGAGAATGGAATAAACACCGGCACTGTTTTTGTGAGAAATAGTGTCTATTTGCTCTTTTTACAAATGCTCATGTCTTTCTTTGATTAATAATTAGATACATCAACGGCAGGTAACCACTGACTCGGTAGAAGCAAGACTTAAGGTTCTTCTCCCACTTGTATGGTGAAGATGCTCTGCTTAATATAATGACAGATTCCCAATAACAAAGGAAATAATGTACAATATAACCAGAGATGGGCATAAATACAGTAATAGACTACTTTTCATGGTTGGGCTGAGTTCACAACTTTTGGGAAGTTCCTCAGTAAGACACTAATGACCAGGTAAATGAATTTCTGTAATTTTTACAGTACAATGCATATATGAAGCAGGCATCAACTGAGACCCAGGCGAGACAAGCTCTTGCACTTTGTCAGTCAAGGCGGGGGCTGCAGCCTGAAACAGAGACCATTGATACACATATAGCAACGAATCAGTGGGATCCACAGGGGAGGCAAACATGCTATCACAATATTTATCCACCGGCACAGAGCTGCGGTGTATGACAAGGGCGTCCTTGGATGCTGATATGCCAGGGCCTAAAACACTGGATGCTAATATGCCAAGGCTTAAAAAACAAAGATCTCGCCCTAAAAGATTAACAGGGCAACAAGACGAAAGCAGAAATGAGTTCTTGGTCCTGATGACAGCAAAGCACTAGCAGCACTAGCATTCACACCTGATCCCAAATGAGCTGTAACAGAAATTGTGATATTGTACGAGCATTAATATACATGTAAGAAAAAACATTATGGTACTTTTCTACCGGTACGGACAGCTGGTTTATAGTCAAAGGAACATCTGTAGCCTAGGGAGTTCCTGCTGTCATGAGAGTCACATATCATAGTTAAATACACAGACCCTCACTTAGTCTATTTGTTTGCCCCCTTGCCTTAATGCCTACGGTCATTAAGCTGTTGATTAACACGCGCGCGCGCGCACACGCACGCACTTTGACGACTATTTAGTCATACAGCCGAATGTGCAAATGGAAACGGTTACTCTCTTCAGTCCATTAGTAAGGACAGTCTACTCTGATCATGGATCAAAGTGCTGGCGTTATCCTTGTAGGTAAGATAGCTATTCTACTGCAAATAATAAAATACAAAAATGTATCTTATCATTACAATAAATAAAATTTACTTTATTGCACACTGGCGTCAAAATGACATGGATGGATATATTGCTTGTTCTCAGAAAAATAGACATACCGTAAGTTTACCAAGTGTAAGCAGCATAGAGCCCTGTATTGCACTGCTGGTTTGCTTCTAAAGCTAAGCAGGGTTGGGCCTGGTTAGTCCCTGGATGGGAGACCAGTGCTGCTGGAAGTGGTGTTGGAGGGCTAGTAGGGGGCACTCTTCCCTCTGGTCATTTAACGTCTAAAGATCATTCCCAATGCCCCAGGGTAGTGATGGGGACATCTGCCCTGTGTGTAGGGTGCCGTCTTTCGGATGGGACGTTAAATGGGTGTCCTGACTCTCTGTGGTCATTAACAATCCCATGGCACTTATCATAAGAGTAGGGGTGTTAACCCCGGTGTCATGGCCAAATTCCCAACCAGGCCTCTCACTTCTATCATGGCCACCTAAATAATCCCCCTCCTTACTAATTTGCATATATAACTACTCACCTGTCCACCTGATAGCTGATGTGTGGTGAGTGTTCTGGCGCAAAATGGCTGCCATGCATCACCCAGGTGGGTGCTACACATTGGTGGTGGATGAGGTGGGCTTTCCCCTCACTGTGTAAAGCGCTTTGAGTTCCTTGGAAGAAAAGCGCTATATAAGTTGAATGCATTGAATGCATTGTAAGGGTTCCGCATTCAGGTCAGGTTGCATCCACACCTAATACTGGTATCTCCTCTCTTCCCCCCACACACGAACACAGCACACATCACAGATCAAGCTCAGCAGATACCAACACCTCACTTCCCACCACACATGAATGCAGCACACTCCACAGGTCACAATCACCAGAATACTGACACCTGCAGCTTATTATCACAAGTAAGTTCTAGCCACTCACTAAGCCTCCTTTGTGAGGTATTGTTTCCCTAGTGATTCTGCTGAGCGTTTTGCATATCAAGGAGGCCCGGATGGAGGAATTGGGCGAGCTGCTTCAACAGACCAGACTTAAAAACCCGCGCTTACTATCCAGGTTCAACCAACGCCTCCTCCATCCATCGCTATGCCTGGAAAATATGATGGCTCCCCGGGATTATGCAAGGGTTTTTTAATGCAGTGTTCTGTGTACAGTAACCACCATTCCTCCCAGTTTAGGACCAACAAAGGGTGAATTTCATCATATCACTGTTGACAGGGAAAGCCTTGGAATGGGCTACAGCAGTTTGGTCTGCCCACAGTCCCGAAGTGAGATCAGAACACGCCTTTACCACCCTTTTTAAGGAAGTATTCGATCACCCTGTTTCAGGAGGTACCGCAGGCGATTCGCTACGTGAGATGAGACAGGTTCAGCGCACGGCTGCTGAATATGTCCTTGCCTTTAGAACTATAGCCGCAGGTAGCGGTTGGAGCGAACCCGCTCTGCTTACAGTTTACCGGAGGGGTTTAACCAATGACCTACAAACTGAGTTGGCCTGCAGGGGGGATATAACGGACCTCTCCAAGTTTATCTCCATGTCCAGCGGTGGATAACCTTTTGAGGAATAAAAGACTTACTAAACCACCCGCCTTACGAGCTCTGCAGGTTTTGCAACCCAATTATAGGAGGACACCAGAAGAGGAGCCAAGGCCAATGGGACGGTCGCCCCTTACGGAGTCAGAAAGACAACAATGACTACAAGACGGTCTCTGTTTCTACTGAGGCGCGGGAGACCACTTCATAAGCCACTGCCCCAGATGTCCCTCCTCCACCAGCACCAGCGCCAGCCCTACAACTTCTACAGTTCGGGTAGGCCGACTTTCACCTGTATCGAACAAACAGCTGAATTTACCTGTTAGCATTAAATGGAGGGATTGTAGTTTTAGCACTATGGGACTGATTGACTCCGGGGCAGCAGGCAATTTTTTAGACTGCTCGATGGCTCAAACATTAGGCATTAATCTACTTGAATTATCTTCTCTGTTAAAGATGAATTCCTTAGATGGGCAACCTTTAGGATCAGGTTACGTAACCCATATGACCAAACCAGTGTCTATGCATGTGGGAATGTTACACAAAGAGGAAATCCAGTTCCTGACTTTATCCTCTACCCGAGAGCCGTTAGTGTTGGGATATCCATGGTTAATCTTGCATGACCCTGACTTGTCCTAGAGAACCAGGGAATTGGATGCCTGTAGCGGTTATTGTCAGAAACACTGTTTAACGGTCCCCTGCAGAGCCACTTCAGTGGAAGAGGGTACCCCTACAGGTCCTACCTACGTGCCACCCCAAGGAAAAGGCTACCGACCTTCCACCGCATCGACCCTGGGACTGTTCCATAGAACTCATACCAGATGCCAGCTTTCCTAAAGGTAGGATCTATCCATTGTCGCTACCAGAGAAAGAAGCTTTGAATACGTACATAAAGGAATCATTAAGTCAAGGGTTCATTCGACCATCAACCTCACCAGTGGCCTGTAGTTTTTTCTTTATTGAAAAGAAAGATGGAGGATTGAGGCCGTGTATAGACTACAGGCCCTTGAATGACGTCACAGTCAAGCACAGCTATCCACTACCTTTGATTCCTGCTACATTAGAATAAGTAGGCCAGGCAGCTGTATATACAAAACTAGACTTAAGAAGTGCCTACAATTTGGTTCGAATAAAGGAAGGAGATGAATGGAAAACCGCTTTTATTACTCACCAAGGACATTACGAGTATTTAGTTATGCCGTACGGACTCACAAACGCTCCAGCGGTATTTCAGTCTTTCATGAATTACATTTTTAGAGATGCTGGGGGTGTTTGTTGTAGCCAGTGTTGGTTAAAGTTACTTTTCCAGTTACTTTTCAGTTACTTGTTGAGTTCACAAGTTTTGGGAAGTCCCTAATTAAGACAAAATGATCAGGTAAATGGAGTTTATATCTTAACAGTGACCTATAAAACAAATGAAAAGAGTAAAGAAAAAATCAATCAGGGTCACCAGTAAGATATGAACTCCCTTTACCTGATCATTTTGTCTTAATAAGGGATTTCCCAAAACTTGTGAACTCAACAACTAACTGAAAAGTAACTGGAAAAGTAACTTTAACCAACACTGGGTAGCCTATATAGACGACATCCTCATCTATTCAAATTCCATGTCTGAACACATTCTTCATGTCCAAAGGGTGCTACGACGCTTACAGGATCATAACTTGTATGTCAAATCAGAAAAGAGTGAATTTCATGTAACTACTGTGTCATTTCTAGGCTTTGTATTGACCCCTGGGGGAAATAGCATGGATCACACTAAGGTCACTGCAGTGAAGGAGTGGCCCCAACCACGTACCATGAAGGATTTACAAAGATTCTTAGGGTTTGCAAATTTTTATCGTAAATTTGTACGAAATTACAGTTACATAGCATCCTCTCTTCATGCTTTGACAAGTCACAAGGGGTCAAAATTACCCTGGCCAGCTACTGCCGTGGACGCCTTTCAGGCCTTAAAGGTCAGTTTCACTTCAGCGCCTATTTTATGCCCTCCTGATCCTGAGGTACAATTTACAGTTGAGGTAGATGCATTTGTTGTGGGGGCGGTGCTGTCACAACGACAGGGAAAATCCGCCCACTTACATCCTTGTGCCTATTTTTTGCGTAAACTCACTCCAGCAGAAAGGAATTATGATGTGGGGAGTAGGGAGTTGTTGGCTATAAAATTCGCCCTTAAAGAATGGAGGCATTGGTTGGAGGGCGCCAAACACCCGTTTGTAGTTTTGACTGACCATAGAAATCTGGAATACTTTAAACATGCCAGGAGATTAACAGCCCACCAAGCAATATGGTCTCTTTTTTTTTTAACTGCTTCAGGTTCTGAGTCTTATGTTCCAGGAAGTAAGAACGTGAAAGCAGACGCCCTGTGATAGGAATTTTGGGTTTTCATGAGCTGTATGCCAAAATCATCAGTATTAAAACAATAAATGACCTGAAATATTTCAGTTGGTGTGCAATGAATCTAAAATATTTGAAAGTTTAATTTTTATCATTACATTATGGAAAATAATGAACTTTATCACAATATGCTAATTTCTTGAGAAGGACCTGTATTTTCATAGGGGCCAGGTTTACTTGCAAACAACTCTGAGTAAAATGACTGGGAATGCCATGTTTACTTTTTAATTAGAGAATACAAATGCATTGTTGAAACAACAACATTTAAAATTAGGATACTGACTCCCTAACCACTGAGCAATCTGACCTGCATCACCTTTAGGCAGTTTGTCAATCCTAGATAACTCATAAGTGATTGGTGTGATTAACTGAACACAGCCTGACTGAATATTACTTTAATGAGAACCTGTTGAATTGGTGCCTTTTTAAAGGACTAGTGTGTTAGAGGAGACTGAACTATGCCCAGGTTCAGAAAATAGTGTGTGATTATAAATGGTTTGGTGGCAACATTGGGAAATGGGAATAATGGAAACTTGGTGTATGTGTGTGTGCGCGTGCGTGCCTGCGTGTCTTTTTTTACTTAAGCCCTGGCCCCAAACATGTCTGTGCATGGGAGAATTAACTTAGTATTTGAAGTAATGGCAGAAGGTGTGCATTTGGTTTCCATGCTTATTGTGTTTCCACAACAATGTTAGTGAGTAAATCTACTGAAATGGCCACTATTTTGTTGGAGTGTGATGTGTACGATGAGAAAGCAGAGGTTAAGTCATGTATGTCATGATTGTAAAAACAGTGGATATCTGTACATCTTTGCCAACGCAAACCAGTACTGAAGTCATCAATAAATTGTTGGGGAGGGTCATGCCTCTTTCCCAATCATTTTAGAGGGTCATAGAAAATGTATTGCTGGCAACAAGTGGGTCAAATCTATTTTGACTAAAGATTCAAAAAGCTAGTAGTAGATAAAAAGATTTACCTTCATTGTCTGTCTTGAAGCTCCATTAAACGAAAGGGCCTTAAAATTTGACATCTGTAACAAAATAAATGAATTAATTCAAGGGGAACTAACCAGAAAACATATGAGAAATACTTTAATGAGACTTTACAGAAAGGGCATTTAATATTTTCGTTACACCTATTAATACACACTGTTTTGCAGGATTGTAAAGTCAGCCATTAGTTGACAGTGTTGCGCTAACTCTAATATTAATTGCTTTCTCTACATCCATTATGGTTTAAAGCAGACAGAAAACATCACATTTGCATGGTTTGACAAATGTGAAGTCAGGCATGTGATATCAAACACTGTGCTTAATTGCGCAAATTGAGATGACACTAGCATCAAAATCATTATTAACATAAAAAATAATGAAACTCTGTGGGGTGTTTTGAAGCAAGTTGTTCATGCTCTTCAACAACAATCAAACCTAACTTAACTTGAGTAATGGTCCAAAACACCTTAATCCAGAATCAAGGCACTCATTGCAGGCTATAGGAAGTGTCTAGACGCTGTAATATCATCTAAATATTGAGGTGATATATCTGTTAGGGTGCTCAAATTTATGAACCTGTCTATTTTTGTTTTGATGCACAATGCACATTTTCTGTTAATCCAATGAACCTCATTTCACTACTGAAATATTACTGTCCTTCAGTTATTTGATAGATCGACGTGAAATTGATGATCCAAACACCCAATTATTTATAAATAAAAATCATGGAAATTGTCAGGGGTGCTTAAACTTTTACGTACAACTATTGATGTGATATTTAGCAAGGAACATTTGCAAAAACATATGAGAACTATTTTAATTTCAACACAGGCAAGAGATATATTATTCCTGTTAAAGGCCAATTAGTTTTTCAGTGTGATTTGTTTGATCAAAAATAACACGTTTAGATTACGTTTAGATTACGTTTAGTAATAATCCAGCCTGGAATGCATAATCCCCTGAAAGCATGCATTACAATTTAATTACTGACCAATCACAGTTATTTTTATTCAGGCAGTAAACAATATGTTAAGTCCAAAAGTAGCTAAGCCTGACATGAGTGTGTGCTAATATTGCAGAAAAACTGCTAAAATGTCCTTTCCACCTCCGTCATTCCCACCTCTGAGAAATTACAGGCGCATTGGACATGATATGTGGACATGATATGTGGACATGATATGTGGACATGATATGTGGACATGATATGTGGACATGATATGTGGACATGATATGTGGACATGATATGTGGACATGATATGTGGACATGATATATGCCGTTTTTGTGAACTATTTGCATGTTCTCATGACATAGTTGTGCTTTTGGACTGAGAACTTTATATATCACCATTCCAGTACACGCTATATTCATTTTTATTTATCTATATTTATATTTAAGATGTTGAAGTCAATGGCCACGAAGTCACAAGAATACAGGGACAGAACAAAAGCCGATCCACCTCTGACAGATGGCATCATTGGTGATCTCCAATGCAAAGTCGGCCGCGAAGCGCCTCCCCTGTTTTTGCTATATCTTATTCATTCAAACTGATTTTAAAAAAGCCTAAATAAAAAATGAAAAAAATAATTGATGTTGATAGTGTAGATCAATATCAATTCAACACGTCAAATCAACACGTGAAAAGGATGTTTTAAAAAAAATGTATAGGGTCAGAGCTATTAATCGTTTCTTGTTATGCAATAAAACCAATTTGAAATAAGCCACAATCAAAAATTAAAAAACTAATTGATGTTGATGGTGTAGGAGATGTCCTTGAACCTATGTGAGAACGTTGCTTTGAAAAAGATTGTATGGGGTCAGAGCTACAGTGAGGGAAAAAAAAATGATCCCCTGCTGAGTTCATACGTTTGCCCACTGACAGAGTAATTTTCATTCTATAATGGTAGGTTGATTTGAACAGTGAAAGACAGAATAACAAACACATTTAAACACATTTAAAAAAGTCCCACTCCTCTTTGCAGATCCTCTCCAAGTCATCAAGGTCTCGAGGCTGATGTTAGGCAATTCAAACCTTTAGCTCCCTCCACAGATGTTCTATGGGATTAAAGTCTGGAGACTGGCTAGGCCATTTCTTCAGCCACTCCTTTGTTGCCTTGGCCATGTTTTTGGGTCACTGTCATGCTGGAATACCCATCCATGACCAATTTTCAATGCCCTGGCTGAGGGAAGGAGGTTCTCACCCAAGATTTGACAGCACATGTCCCTGTCCATGCTGTGATAGTATTCTTGGGGTCATAGGCACCATTCCTCCTCGGAACACGGCGAGTTGAGTTGATGCCAAAGTCAAGAGCTCCATTTTGGTCTCATCTGACCACAACACTTTCACCCGGTTCTCCTCTGTTTCATTCAGATGTTCATTGGCAAACTTTCAGACGGGCCTGTACATGGGCTTTCTTGAGCAGGGGGACCGTGCGGGGACTGCAGGATTTCAGTCTTTCATGGCGTAGTGTGTTACCAATTGTTTATGCATTAACTGATTTAAAAGAAGACACATCAAAAATACAAACAAATTATTGATATTGATGGTGTAGGACAGGGTTCATCAACTCCAGTCCTGTAGGGCTAAAACACTTCTTCTTTTGGCTTTTACCTAGTAGATTAGTGCAATCACCTGCTTTCACAGGTCTAAACCAGTCCCTTATTAGAGAGAACAAACATCTAAAGTGTTTTGGCCCTCCAGGACTGGAGTTTATGAACCCTGGTGTGGGAGATGTCCCTTAACACATGTGAAAAGGTTGTTTTGAAAAAGATTCTATAGGGTCAGAGCGATTGACCATTTTTGCTATAATTTATGCAATAAAAATGATTTAAAAGGAGCCACATCCAAAAACTAAATGATATTGATGGTGTAGGAGATGTCTCTTAACACATGTAAAAAGGTTGTTTTGAATAAGATTTTATGGGGTCAGAGCTATTGACAATTTTTGCTATAATTTATGCATTAAAACCGATTTAAAAGAAGCCAAATCAAAAAATCCAAAAATGAATTGTTGTTGATGGTGTATGAGATGTCTCTTAACACATGTTGTTCAAAATACTTGATCTGGCTCCAACACATGTGGAAAAGTTGTTTTGAAAAAGATTCTATAGGGTCAGAGCAATTTAGCATTTTTGCTATAATTTATGCAATAAAAATGATTTAAAAGGAGCCACATCCAAAAATCAAAAAACGAATTGATGTTGATGGTGTAGGAGATGTCCCTTAACACAAGTGAAGTGATTGTTTTGAAAAAGGTTGTATTTGTTCAGAGCTATTGACTATTATTGTAATATCTTAGGCATGAATACTGATGAAAAAAAAAGCCACATCCAAAAATCAATAAACTAAATGGTGTTGAGGGAACACTATAGGGTCCTGAGTAGTGATTGGTCGTTCACGAATGAATGGCTCTTTTTGAACGGTTCTTTTTGGTGATTGATGGGAGCCGATTCGTGAAAGAAAAAGAGCTGTTCATTTTGCTCTTAAATATTATTGAGGCAAGTTGGGTTAAGAGAAGATTTTTACCAAAGGCATTTCCCGTAAACCACAATTATTAAAATAAACTGGTTGTACAAAATGTGGGCTAATGTTAAAAACATGTTAAACAAAAATATTATTCCAAGGTAATAGCCTGAATCATGAACCATGAACCCAAACCCATTATGGAATATGTAACCCTTGAATGATGTTGTAATTGGCCAATGATGAAAAATGACAGGATATTCATAAATATACATGAAAACTTTAATAATATATTTAACTTGTAAAACACTCTTTTAAATAGTCAATTTGTATTACCATCTTGTGATATACACAAACTGTGAATATGTGACTGCATTCAATTATAGATTTTTATACAGTCTATATAAAAAACATGCATGACACCGGTGAATATATTCAGTAGCTACTAGGATGCCAACATGAGTGACACTCCTAAAAGATCGCATATTTGGATGTTTTTTTACAAAAAACAACAAAAATGCAGTATGCAGTATTTGCAAAGCAACGCTATCAATTCGTTCTGGCTCCACCAACAATCCCCACAGGCATAGGTATCATAGGTAACATTCAACAGTCCTTTTGCCTCAGCTGAAAGTTGCTGTAGGTATGTTACCTCATGCTAATGATTTCTCTACCACCTCGGAGTCAGGGACCACTGCTACAACGTCTGCAACTAGATCCCGTGCTGCAAATCCAGTGCTGCAAAATGAGAAAACTGTCACCCAGACCTCCATAGGCCAGTACATGCCAAAGGCCATTACCTCATCAAAGAAAAAGATGATAGATTAATAATTCGCTAAATTGGTTGACAGAGATTTCCAACCATTTATCATTGTTGAGGACAAGGGATTCAGAAAATACAGTCATGTTCTAAATCCAGCTTATGTTAACTGTCCACAGCTTTACTAAGGCTACAGTAGTACATGTTATTGTGGCCGTTAGATCATTTTGGCTGATTAGAAAATGTGCATAATCATTATTTGCAATAATGGGTGATTAAAAAAAATACTTAATGAAGAGCCATTTTGAGAGCCAAAATGAACCAGGTCTTTTAAGTAAACTGATCCAAGTTAGACGGATCACTAAAAAGACTCAAAATTCCCATCACTAGTCCGGAGCCTGCTGGTTTTCTGTTCTACCTCAACATTAATTGGACTAAATAAGTCCCAGGTTAGAGGGTTGCAATGAAAAAGTGGAGTGGATCTGGCTTCAAGGTCCAGAGTTGAGTATGAGGGGTGTAGGAGATGTTCCCACCAACGCCACGTTGCACCACAGACTGTCCAGGAGTTGGCGGATGCTTTAGTCCAGGTCTGGGAGGACATCTCTCAGGAGACCATCCGCCACCTCATCAGGAGCATGCCCAGGTGTTGTAGGGAGGTCATACGGGCACGTGGAGGCCATACACACTACTGAGCCTCATTTTGACTTGTTTTAAGGACATTACATCAAAGTTGAATCAGCCTGTAGTGTGGTTTTCCACTATGATTTTGAGTGCAACTCCATATCCAGACCTCCATGGGTTGATAAATGGTGTGATTTTGTGGTCAGCACATTCATTATGTAAAGACAAAAGTATTTTTCATACGATTAGTTCATTCATTCAGATCTAGGATGTGTTATCTTAGTGTTCCCTTAATTTTTTTGAGCAGTGTACATGAATACTTTTTTTCAAACAGTCTTGTTTACTGATGAGTGCCGTGCAACCCTAAACAGCCCCCAAACAGCAGTTCTGGGAGGCTATTCTGACATCCTGCAGAATCTCTCCATAAACTCACATGTTCACTGGATGCAATAATTGTGAAGGTGATATCAAAGGGATCCTATGATAACATGTAGTGGAAGTAGAAAATGTTTACAGGATAGAAAGGCAGATCTTAAGAGCTGGCGGCCGGCTGGCTACCCTACACCTATCCTTCCCAAAGTGGCTTCCTTAGAGATGCTAATACAGAAGATGGGGGAGGTGCAAAGTATCACCACCCTCACTGGACAACTCAAGCAACAGCCTGAATTGTGAAGACCAACTTAACACCAAATGTAAAACGTATCTTTTCCCCCCTTGGGTGGGACATTTCAATTTCATGTAAATGTGTACAGCTTGTTCTTTTGTAATGGTATTGGCGTCAGGATGGCGCCTATATGTCTATCAATAATCCCATAAATAAATCCCATCATGCAAATTAGTTGAGATGTGTTGCTTTTGTTACACCACTGTAACAAATTAGCATGGACGGTGCTAGTAGTGTATAAAAGTTCAGTTTTATTCCTTAACAACACTGATCCCAAAACAGCGAGTTCAAGAGTACACCAACGCGCGCGCACACACACACACACACACACACACACACACACACACACACACACACACACACACACACACACACACACACACACACACACACACACACACACACACACACACACACACACACACACACACACACACACACACACACACACACACACACACACACACACACACACACACACCGTGTTCTCTTCAGAATTTCCCCTCCAAATCGTGTCTTCTTCTACGGTACCTAGCAGTATCTCGAAACAACACATCACTAGTCATGTAGCCACCTACTGGCGAGATAGAGAAATGCATAACTTATGATAAAGCTACCATACATGTCTTAATGATTACTAAACAGAATACAGTTAAATTATGTATTATGTATAAGCAAACAAAAACACTTTCAAAAGGGGTACTTTCAGGTGCTACATTCCTCCCCTGCAAAATAAATGTTGTCCTTAACATTAGCCGCTTTCCGACGCCAGGGGTTTTTGCAGTTCCTAGAACTTAACGTTCCTATAACCCTTTTTAGCTTCTACTCCAGAGCAGGGTCTTTCCATTTTCCCTTTTCCTAGGTCTACGTTAATTGGTCCAACTTGTAAATTACGCCGGTTGCTGGAGCCGTCTTTTGTGTTTCTCTGGTAAGTAGCTACTCAATTTTTATTACTACAGCCTAGTTTTTAAACGCCGCGGTTTGAACTCGGTTATTAGGCAGGGTTGCCAACTCTCACGCATCTGGCGTGACACTCACGCTTTCAGCATCAATCTCACGCTCTCACGCC
>JACXGM010019478.1:0-18377 GCA_016801145.1 Umbra pygmaea
TAGCTTTGTAATGACTTCACAATGATTATTGAAATGAATTAAAACAAGCGCTATTATTCTGAAAGGACAAATCAGAGTTTGTGTTGCCTAAATAAGATAGTCTTGCCAGGCGAACATGTTTGGCCCCTGCTAGAACCATGCCTGAACCAATGGGCCGCTGATCTACATGCTAAATGGGCTGTATCTGTCAGAAAAAAAAACTAGCCTATATATGATATCTTTGACCAAAATATTTTGGGCCAGCAGCCCAGTGTCAATAAAAAAAAAAATGGGCCGCCGATCTAGGCCTTGTCGACTGGTTCATGGGCTGGACAAAAAAAACAAAAAAAATAAAAAATATTTTTTTTTTTTATTTTTTTTTTAGTTGGCAATTGGGTCGGCCCAAAATTCGCGGCGGCCCACCGGGAAAGTGCCCGGTATGCCAGATGGCCAGTCCGCCCCTGCTATTAGGTAAGTGTCACAATTATAATATTTTTAAACTGAAACCTGATATTTTGGAGTAAGTTATTTCGTACTTTTTTGACTATTCATTGCAAATGTCATATTTTGGTTTAAGGTCTTTGCTGCCTCTGTGTTTTAAAACTGCCATCACAATCTTGATGTAGGAGCACCTAAATAAAGTGCTTTAACATCACCCAAGGAAGGGTTATCTCAACGTACACTCCCTTTGAAATGTGTGGCTTGATACCTCGAGAGTTGAATATATTAATTATTAATGTCTGGCGAAGTCACAGAAATGAGGTGTATTGTTCTAGTGCTGTCAGAACATTAATGCCAACCCTAAAATTAATATTTGTAGTTCTACATTTTTATGTATCAAGCACGTTTTACATGTTTTGAAGGGGTGGGCCAAAACTAAAATCAAGGGTGAGAGTTACTCTTTAAGTCTGCATCTGATTGAAACCACCAGACACAGTGTGATGCATCCATCTTCAGTTGCTGTTGTTGTTGTTGTTTTTTGTTGTTGCTATAATTGTATTCTACAGCAAATTAAAGGGATGTTGAATTGGATCTAAAGGTGTAGATTAACTTTGCCTGTGAACAAATTTCTACTTTTTTGCCCTGAAAAGTTTATTGTTTCTGGATGGTACAAAATTAATTCTGCTGAAAGTGGGCAGGCTCCAGTGGCAAGAAAAACCCGCCTTTGACAAATGAAGACTCTTCTTACATGAAGGTGTTGCTGGAGCATTACGAGGTATTTCAACCAACCCCCCCAACCTAGGGTGGAGCTGGTCAATTCAAAACCGGGATTTGAACCCACGGCCTCCTAAATGGTTCACTCTGCTATGAAACATGCTAATATTTCATCTGTCTACAATAATTTTTACCAAACCTCTGCCAGCTCTTTTAGGTACTGTAACTTAATTGGCATTTCTGTTTTTATAGCCAACTAGTGGTTTGCTAGCATTAATAAAAAATAATACATGGGGGTGACAAGAGAGTAACAATCTATATAGAGTCTGTACATGTACAAAATACCCTCTGGATCGTACTATATAATGGGTAGACCGAGTTACACCAATATATTATCTATCAATCAATGTTGTTAATGAATGATAATGTGCAGAAGTTGTAGTTAAATTAATGCTAGTGACTATGTATAAATCTATATAAACCGATCAGCCATAATATTATAACCACCTGCCTAATATTGTGTAGCTCCTCCTTTTGCTGTAATACCAGCAGAGACCATTCTGTCAGATCCAGCATTAATGTTTTCAGCTATTTAAGCTGCTTCTTCAGTTTGTCCTCAAAGTTAATGTGTTAGAATCAACAAATGGGAAAACGTAAGGATTTGAGCAACTTTGACAAAGGCCAAATTTTTATTGCAAGTGACTGGGTCAGAGCATCTCCAAAACTGCAGCTCTTGTGGAGTGTTCCCGGTCTGCAGTGGTCAGTACTTATCAAAAGTGATCCAAGTAAGGAAAAGCGGTGAATCGGCAAAAGGGGCAAGGCTCATTGATGCACACGGGAATCAAAGGCTGGCCCGTGTGGTCCGATCCAATAGACAAGTTACCGTTGCTCAAATTGATGAAAAAGTTCATGCTGGTTCTGATAAAAAGGTTTCAGAACACACAGTGCATCACGTTGGTGATGGCATCATCTGTGGATCTGTCAGGGTAATAGGCAATTGAAGGGTCCAGTGTATCTGGGAGTGAGGAGACAATGGGATATTTGACCAGCCTCTCAAAGCCCTTCATGATGACAGAGGTGAGTGCCAGGGGACGGTAGTGGTTCACCTCCATCACCTGCCCTTTCTTTCTTGGGAACGGAGATGATGGTAGATTTCTTGAAGCAGAGTGGAATGACTGCCTGGTGGAGGGAGATGTTGACTATGTCAGTGAATACCTCTGCTAGTTGGTCAGGGCACACTCTCAGGACGCCTAGCATTGGTTAAAGAGTTTGAAGGACCTACGTCCGTCTTCCGTAGTGACCAACAGGATGAGGCCCTCCCTTTCATTAAACACACCAGTAGGTTTTTCGGAGTCCTAAATCTCAAAACGTGAAAAAATTAGTTTAGATTATCTGGTAGGGAAGCACTGATGTGCACCCTGTGGGTTGTTTTGTTTTTTTAGTCTTCAATTGTGTGGAAACTCTGCCATATCTTTCTTGCGTCCGACCCGCTGAAGTAGGCCTCGTGTTGTTTGCTCTTGGGGGTTTTAGCCCGGGTATCTGTCAAAGCACAGTGTTAATGCTGTTGTAAAAAGGGCTTTATAAAATGAATTTGATTGATTGATTGATTGACTGCAGTTGAAATGGGTGTAAAGGATGAAAGAAATTAAGACAAAGTATTAAAGAAAACATTAAACTCCACGGTTCGATAGGAGCACGTAGCGAGGTAGACATCGCCAGCATACATGTTCAGATTCCATCAAAGAAAATATATACTCTCACTCTGACACACAAGCTATACACTTCTAGTAGATTTTATATACTACTAGGTGGTGAAAGGAGTTTGGAGGCTGTTGGAGTGGAGAGGCGGTTGGAAAATACACTTCAAAATTTAATAGAGTGTATCTCATGGGGATTGTCACAGAGTGGGTTTATGTCACATATAATATTTAAGAATATTGGAGCTAGTTACATAATTTAATTTCAAAGTCTGTTATTTCTGCTAACATTACTGTACCTTGCTACTATTGTGCATCTGTTGTAAGCACTTTAAAAATAGGTCATATTTATGCAGAAATACAGATAAGGCATCAGCTTTACTCCTAAAAATAGATAAATAGAACCCAATAAAAAACTGAGACAAAAATTATTATACTTGGTCATTAATTAATTGAGGAAAATTATTAATTATTACATATCTGTGAGAGGCAAAAGTTTGTGAACCTTTCACATTCAGTATCTGGTTGACCCCTGTGTGCAGCAATAACTTCAACTAAACATTTCTGGTAACTGTTGCTCAGTCCTGCACATCGCCTTGGAGGAATTTTTGCCCATTCCTTAGTACAGAACAGCTTCAACTCTGGGATGTTGGTGGGTTTCCTCACATTAATTGCTCACTTCAGGTCCTTCTACATTTATATCGGATTAAGGACAGGACATTGACTTGGCCATTCCAAAACATTTTCTTTATTCTTCTTTAACAATTCTCTGGTAGAACGACTTGTGTGATTAGGGTCGTTGTCTTGCTGCATGATCCACATTCTCTTGAGGTTCAGTTCACGGTCAGATGTCCTGAACTAAAAAGTTCTATTTTGTTCTCATCCGTCCCAAAAACCTTGTTCCAATGACCTTCTGATTTGTTGTCGTGATCTTCAGCAAACTGCAGACATGCAGCAAAGTTATTTTTAAAGGAGTGTCTTTCTTCTTACAACTCTGCCATGCACACCATTGTTGTTCAGTGTTCTCCTGATGGTGGACTTATGAACATTGACAATTAACTATTGTGAGAGGCCTGTGGTTGCTTAGAAGTTACACTGGGTTCCTTTTTCTCATTGATTGAGAAATCCTGACTTCACCTTCAAATTAACTGCTTATCCAAGAGGTTCACATACTTTTGCACTCACAGATACGTAATAATGGATCATTGTCCTCAATAAATAAATGACCAAGTAAAATATTATTATCTCATTTGTTTAATTGGCTTCTCTTTATCTACCGTTAGGACTTGTGTGAAAATCTATGTTTTACATCAAATATATGCAGACATATATAAAGTTCTAAAGGGTTCTCAAACTTTCAAGCACCACTGCTTTTGCTATAACTACGTCATGTGGCTTGTTGGATTGATTGGTTAAATTTCAAGCCAATCACATTTAAAATTATTTGGTTAAACTAATTGGTAATGCTCCAAAATGTCCCAAACGATTTGATTCCTCATACTGGCGGACTAATGACCCATTTTATTCAAACTTGTGTTTTCAGGCAGCACTGCAAGGCTTTTCTAGAACTATGCAGCATTATTATTGTTAATCTCATTAAAAAAATACTATAGTTCGGGTATGATATTCAGACAGAAATCAATCTTTTTTTATTTTGTTTCATAAAAAGACTTCTGTTTTTCTTTGTGTGAAAATTGTATTTTTCCACTGGATGAGATCTCTTTCTTCTCAAGTGTACAAATCACCTGTCATGCTTTGTGCTCATCTGGCCAAAGTGTCTGTATTGACAGATGAAGAGTGTGTGAGTGAGAACAGGCCTTAGTTGTTACCTGGCTCAGTGAATGACAAGATTATCATAGCTGGCCATTTCACCTTCATGTCAGCGGCTCAGCTCAGATGGTGAACATATCGTGTGTTACCTGGCTGTGCAAATGCTGTGAGAGGATGTTAATTGGCCAAGAGGCACCATCCCAGCCCTTGCTGGCGCCAGATCCAGGAGTCATGGCACGAAGCCTGCATAAACCCTGGACATCCAGCCTCGGTGGTTCTGAACCAGTGTCTGCCCGCTGTCTGGATGCCTCCCCTGGACAGTGCTCCTGTCGCTCGGCTGCAAAGGTCCACTCAACCTGTGCGGATATTCGTTCCCCCACATCTGCTGTGCATTACCCAGAGCCCCGCCATTCAAAGACTCCTTTATGGACCAGTCACCAGCCCCTGTGACTGCTTCCCATTAAAACACCCACGCGCAAATGCACATACACAGATGAACACAAAGAAACATACAGTAATACACACAACAGGGGCTCTCGTGCACATGCTCACACCTCTGGATAAGCCTTCCATTTTCTCTTACGGGAATCTGACCTCCTGTAGGACAGAGCAGCTGCAGTCAAGTCTTACTTTTCATGAACCACTAGCATTTAGTTACGCTGTGTAAAAGGTGAATCCTGCACAGCAAAATCACCAGTGTTAAATCAACTCGGAGAGTGTTAAATTAACACATTCAGTGTTTATATAGCGCCAATGGGAAGTATATAAACACTGAGTGTTGATTTAACACTGGTGATTTTGCTGTGTGAAGTGGTTATTACAAAATTACACATTTTAATATTCTTTCTGATCTAACATGTTAAACCATTAAATGTGACAGTACGAGTCAAATGGATGTGACAGTAAGCAGACCAAGTAGACTAATACGATGTGGGATTTATAAGTGTTCGTTTCCATATCCAGCTGTAGCAATGCAGATAGTGATATAGTATTATGAAATACTGGATTATTTAAGTCTGGGATGGGGGAGGGTAGGAGGAGGCCTCATTGAGATGAATTCCCCATCTTTCCTCATGAGTAATTCAACCTCAGATGTTCTATTTCAGCAATACACGTTATTTTTATTAATTTTTTATCATCAAAGGGAACGCAGGATGCACTTCTATCGAGAAATAGGGGTATAGAAATATAGTGTTTGAATAATTCATTTGTGAACTGGAATTGGAAGGGAAAAAAGATGCAATAGGGTTTGTGCTGATGATAAAGTTCTCACAAGTCAATTGTTTCTCTCAGGACATTTCTGTCGTAATGTGGAACAGTGTACTGTCAGCTTTAAACCACGTTAGTTCTTCCTTTTGCTCCTTTTTATTCTACATTTGTGTTGGCTAAAATAGAGGGAAGAGTGACTGCCTCACTTTGCTATGACAAAAAATGCGAAATTTCATTGTTGCCATTTCTGACCAACCTCTGGTCTTCTCCTGATGATTACTACAGTAGCTAATAAGTAATGACACAGACTACAGAGCGGACACACACAGATACACTGTAAATTCACCTATGAAACAGGTTTTGTTTGCTGGTGCCACACGCACTCTGGACTGAGCTGAGCCTCGGATAGAACTTGTGGGTCAATATTTGCTGAGCGTCACATTGCCCACCCTTCACACGCACAGCTTGCTCACTTTCATTGGCAGTTTGCGCAAGGCACGCTGTATCTAATGTGAATCAGTGTTCAGGATTTGCGTGCAGAATGTTAATATCTGCCTGCTGTTTCAACTGGTTGTTTATTAATCACCAAACAGAAGAACACTGTCTATTGTAAAACGGGATTGGCGATATCTGCAATTTGTCTGCATTATTCCCTGACAACGCAGTCTGTCGTTTGTTAATGCGTACTTAAACACCAAACAGAAGAACACTGACTTTAAAAGGGAGGGACTACATGGTTTTGCTAAATAAGACATGTATTTTCACTTGTACATTCGCTTGCTTTTTTAAACGTTTTCAGTTGCATGCTCTAATGAAAATGATCGTGCTGTGTAAAACGCATGTCTGCACCCGACCTGCTAGTGTGTTGGCATAGCCTACTTTAACATTACTGTTTACTTTAGCCCCAGTGACCTAACTGGCATAATAATTCTTTCAGATTGTTTCTGTGTTGTAGGAGGGTCACATTGTTGTAACAAAGATAACGTTGAAATTCCTTAACCTGTTTAACAACAGCCTTTGGACGGTGACCATCAAACATTTCTGCATCCCCACAGGCCAACATTATAGCCTAATGTCTTTCCTGGTTAAGTCACATCTTTGTCTACCTACCAAGAAGCACAGACCGAAAGGTGTAGCTGGAAGTAAACTCTATTCTCCCATTACTAGAACAGTTAATCACTGTCTAAACATACCCTTCCAAGGTTTATCTTGACTTCTTAAAAATGTTTGTGTTCAGTTAGAGTACACTGCAGCGCAACCAAGTTTAGTCAGTAGTGGGTTCTTTTGGTAGGTCGGGCAAGCAGTACAAACTTCTGCAGTTTACAATTCACACTGAATATACTCCTGCTAGCATTGGGTTGAAGCAAGCCTCACAATAAATATATATGAGAAAGGTTTAAAACCATTTGCCAGTAAGCTGACTAGAGTAAATCGATTGGTCTAGCCCAGTGTTTCTCAAACCCCTTCTGGGGGACCACCAGACATACCATATATTAACTTGTCAACTCATCATCAATCCTTACCCGATTGAACCAGGTGAGCTCGTTCAAGGCTACAACAAAACTGAGATGGCAGGGGGTCCCCCAGGAGAGGGTTGAGAACGCCTGGTCTAGCTTACAGCAGAGGATCATACCCAGGGCCGGCCCTAGGCATAAGCGAACTAAGTGGCTGCTTGGGGCCTCCTGGCCACCAGGGGGCCCCCAATCGAGTGCACAGGCTACTCCGTGTCGTAGGAGGCCCCCAAATCAAATTCTGCTTAGGGCCCACAAAAGTCTTAAATTCTCACCTTAATAAAGGGAGCTTGTCGGAGTTCAAGAGTTGAGGTTGGACAACTCATCTAAACAAACCTTGATGAGCAATACCAGACAACATTATATCTGGACAGTATCCTTCCTAAGCATTAGTAACTTGGCAGTACACTTCACCAGTTTGGATAATGAATGATGAGAATACAAATAACACCTCTTAAGTCTGTATAGTTCCATGTATGGTTAACCACTCGGGTCTCGAACTAGAAACTGAGGAAAAGTCCCCTCCTTAACCCCCATGAGGCGTCGTACACTACTCTCCTCGGCTCCGCCTGCTCCTCCTCTGCCTCAGCTCCCCACAGCTCTAAAAAGCAGCAGTGGAAAGACTGGAGGTTGTGCCTAGGGTTAATGACCTGGAGCCACATGAGATGTCCAAGAACAACACAAGTGTCAGTAATTAAAAGAACGGCGTGTTTCTCTGGATGAGACAGAGGACTGAGACCAGATGACTGCAACCCAAAGACAGTGGTCCCAACAAGTCTTCGAAACCCCAGAGACACACGGTTTCACTTCCCTGCACAAAAGCAGCTTAAACAGGACAGTCTTTCATGGAAAGACTGGAAACTATTCTGCTCTATTTATATATGCATGGAATCTCCATAACTTAACATGGAGAGGGATAGTGGCCTCTAGTGGCCAGTTTGCAGTAGTATCACAGGCAGCAACTTGGTGGGGTTCAGACATATCCTACCTTGTAAACATCTTCCAAAAATCAATTTCCATAAAATGTGAGTCATTTCACAAGCAAATACAGAACGTGAACCAACAAAATATTAGGTTAAAAGTAAACAGACACCAGAAAAAGGTCATTGTATGATGTTTTATTAAAAAGTAAACAGCCTGGTGGCTGATTTCAGCCCCACTGTCAATAATGTATCCGAATTTTTACTATTGGCAGTGATGACTGGGGAATATTATTACCTCAAAAACAAACTGGGAGTCCTAAACTGTACTTTATCAGGAACACTTTACATGTCAAGTCCCAAATGCATCCAATCCCAACCCCAGTTGAGACTATAAATATAAAAAAGTATACAATACTTTCCTCCAGAAAAAGAAAATACAACTCCAAGCGCTTTTAAACCAGTCCAAATCATAACAATCAAAAAACAATTAGATTGAGGTTAATTACAAAAGTGTTAATACAGCTCTAACTTATTGCACAGAACTGCATTTAATCAAGATGTCTGTATTGTACATCACTATAAACTTGGTGGTATGAAACTTGGACACTGATTGGCTAACAGCTATGTGATATCAGACAGTATACCACAGGTATGATATCACATAAATTTGTACTGCTCTAATTCCATTGGTAACCAACTGGTTTATAAGAAGAAAGCATAGCAGTTTATGATATACAGTCAACATAACACAGCTAAGCAGTGTCCAAACACGGCGAAGCTTTGTGCCTAAGAACAGCTATTAGCCGTGGCATATTGGCAATAGACCACACCCATCATGCTTAATTCCTTACCTAACGCGCAGTCTGTACATCGCTAGCCCAACACCCAATCTCAGAATTCTGACACATAGCCCATCTCTCCAAACAGGGATTATAGTACATAGAACACATGGTTCAGTATATACACAGTCTAGAGTGACGGGGGTGTTTAACACATACTCCAAACCCTAAAGCAGAAAGTGAATGTGGTTGTATAAGGAAGTGTATATGAACCAGGACAGTAAGGCTTCATGGGACCATGACATCGCAGGAGGATAGCGCCACCTGGTGCTAATGAATGGAAATGCACAAAGGTATTTGAAACCATAGCAATAACCTGTCACTGTAGGGCTTGAAGCCAACCAGCAACCCCAACTCCATGAATGAACCCTCCTCTCACCAAGAATAGAACCTAATCAGAACTTATACAGACAACAATGACCGAAAGATGACTGCTGACAGATATTTGCGAGAAGGGGTTTACAACTCAAGTATTTATTAGACTACTTCTGAACCAGATCTAGCCAAATGCAGAACAAAACAATCACTGAACTTTCTAATGCCCATTTTCAAGTCAACACTATGCACTTAGCAACGGTAGTCTCTGCCGTTCAAACACTAGTTTGAAATAGGCTACAATGTCCCTGAGGCAGGACCATCCTACCAGAGCAGGGATGAAAGAGGGCAGGGCTAGTTTCACAGGGGAGAACCACAGGGATATGTTCAGGGGCCATATATATATAAAACCTGAGGAAATTATGGTAAAATTGGGGACCAGATGTGCAGCTACAACCAGAACAGTCAACTGTTGAGAAAGAGGTTTACAAATGTACTGTTGTTGCTACAGAGGACTTGATTGTACATAACACTGAATCGCATATAAAAACCTGTACTCTGTGGTTCAAAACTCCGGTAGAATGATATCTTGGCAGTGTGTGTGAGCGCATGCTGGCACACCTGAATTTAGACACATGCCAAGGGCCTTGGTGACCGTACATAGCTGCGTTACTCAAAAGCCTTTGTTTTGTCACATCGAAAAGCAAAACGAGACAATGACACCGTACATTGACATTAATGACTGTTCTTTCCTGGACCACTTTACCAGCTGATCTTTAACAGCCCTAGCTGCACAGAAGCTAAATTACAACCTCAGACCTGGGAGAATGACCAGAATGTCAGGGTATATTGGATCAGGGGGTACCTTCTAATTGAAGTTAATAAGAGCTTAGGCAAATCACTGTCGCAAAATGTAAATTTCTCAGTTTGAAAAAAGTCACCAAATATTAAATTGCATTACAAATATAAATCTGTTCCTTTTTTCCTCCAAAATATAAACAAAACAAAAAAAACTCCATCTGAGAAGTTGAATGTCCATTTCCTCTGGTTTAGGAGGGTTCTGTTTTCATTTAAGGAGCAGAAAATGTAAGAGAAACACTATTAAATTTTTTTTAAAAGCTCCCTGGACTTCAATATGAACGTTTTTGCCGCTTGGAATGTCGCTGGCTGGCCCTGTTCTCCTCGTCACTAGCCCCGCCCTCTCTCCCACGGCCCCCCCGCTGCCCAGTTCTCCGGTTATCGTGTTCGTCGCTGTCACTCTCCTGCTCACGGTAGTCTCTCCGGCTGGATGTGGCTACGGCCCGCTTGCTCTTCCTCCTTACACTGCCCTCATCCTCACTCTCTTCCACTTCCTCCTCAGGCCTTCTCTTCCCCTTCCTAGGCCTGCCCACCTTGCCGTTCTGCATCTTCCGCACCTTTGGAGTTTCCTCCTCATCCTCCTCCTCCTCCACCTCCTGATCTTCGTCCTCGTCGTCTGAGACCTGTGGAGTTTGGCTGACCCTCTTCCTCTGCCGGCGGCGCAGGTAGCTGATTCCGGGCAGCAGCTTTTGTAGAAGCTCTGTGAAGCTCTGCTCCGTCTTCGCCATGCAGGAGAGCACCGAGCTGCCCGCTTGGTTGTACTCCTCGGCGTTGGAGAACACCAGCTTGACGTCCTCCAGGAAGTCCTGGGCGTGGCTGTACTGGCCCTCGCTGAACTTGGCCTGGATGGTCTGGAAGTCCATCGGGTTGGCGATGATGTCAAAATAATCCTCCGCCTCATCCACCGACACCGGCTCTCTGAGCACAGTTAGGACAAAACAAACAGCATATTTATTGTTCTGTTCAATTCTGATTAAAAAAGGCTACAACGGGACTCTGTCCATCGATCAACACTTCTCATTATTTATTTCTCATTAGAATCAGTGACTAAAAGCAAAAAAACTATTATAACACACTGAATGTGTCCATGTAAAAACTAAGGTGCGTTTTACATTCACGCCGGTCCAGCAGCGTGGACCTCACCTGAAAGGCCAACTGTAACGGAACTTCACCAGCTTCTGCAGGATCTCCTCACACCTCTCCAACTCCAACGCCTGCCGACGCACACCTGACCTGGAGCTCTGACGCACCTGCCATCAAACACACCCCTGATCAGCTTCGTGAATTGGCCACATCTCCAACATTAAAGCTGACTTGAACCACCTAGTTTATGTAAGTGCACGGTCAATGTGCTGTTAAACGAGGATAGATATTCTCACCAACTCATCGATGTCTGCAGGGCTACTGGGGGCAGCCTTCTGCTTGTTGGGTTTACTAGGGGGGGAGGACTTCTTGTATCCAGCCTTGCTTGAAGCCTTCACTTTTTTGGAGTGCTTGTCCTTCTTTCTTGGTCTCACTAGGAAGCAGAAAAGTCTGGTTACATACTAGACAGAAGTGTTTCCTACATTGTTACCAACATCGATTCTCTGGCTGTACCCACGATGCAAGGTAAAGCACAACACACACAAGGTAACATTGTAATGTTTTGATCACAATAGATGTATTCCTACTAACAAATATAGAACAAATTGTAATTTGTTTATTTTTGCACACATGCACCCACACAACCTTGTGACCTGGCAAAAATACAACATATGGAATAAACTACTCCCTCTGCCCTGTCACTCATTAGCTATAATCTAATTCCACTGTAGTAATCTGACGTTTTCGCCAGCAGTCGCAGTTTAAACTCAAACTAAGACCATCAAGCATGCGAAAAAATCTATGTAAATATAGGCTAGCTCGCAAACTGTGCGCGTGTGCGCCACAATTGTCGAAAAAATACAGCCCTGAAACTCAGATAACATCAGCTATTGTTAACTGGCGCTAGCTGCGTGAATTTGCGCTGCTGCGTCCATTACTAATTCGGTCGTTCAGTAACAGCTAGTAACAAAGCAGAGCCAATACCAGACTGTTTGTTCTGGAGTATCTATAGCCCTCTAGCCTAGCCAGAAGGCAGGACTGGTGGTGAACCTAGGTTGTTTGGCAACTTCAATTGTTTGTCAAGTGTACGCCACTGACAACACAATTGAACTCTTGCCTACGTTTGCACTTCAGCCAAAACATACTATTATTCTGCCATTGTTTGTGTGGTGAACATTCATTAATGGCGCACCAGGAAAACACTGCTACACAGGCACACAACATTTCGTAGCCCTGTATAAAAAGCTAGGAATGAAGCTATCACAGGGCCAATGTTCAAATGTAGAATGACCTAGTTTGCTTAACCTTCAGCAGACCTAAAACAAAACCCAAAACTTGGCTGAATCCAAAGAGCCCTCATAGTTTGGTCTGCAAAGAAAAACACAAGAGTCTGTCGCTACCTGACGCGAGGCCCTGAACTCACAGAGGATCACCCTGCCACATACCATCTGCCAACTTGGGGTGAATAGCCCACCAAATCAATGAGGCGCTGAGGCCTAACGGGACAACAACACAGACAATGGAGAGGAGAGAATGGGCTCAGAACACGGGCCAGCATTCCGGTCATTCCCAAACGAGGAAATGTTTGGTCTGCTGGTACTTGGTATGTTGGTTACCTAAGCATCTTATCCATCTGGAAATCTGGACCATTTCATAAATCTCAACCTGATATTAGGGGTCCAAGCAGTGACAGCTGCAGAGCCCTATTGTAATTATGTTTTTAATAATAATAATTAATAATAATTATTATTATTATTATCATCATTATCTGCCATTTTTTCACATACACCAAATTCTCCTGGATAACTTTTTTGAAACTTTGCCTTCAAAGGCTATTTATTTTATTTCACCTTTATTTAACCAGGTTAATCGATTGAGAACAGGTTCTCATTCACAATGGCGACTTGGCCAAGACAAGTTGCTATGCCAAACTTACACCAATTTGTGTCCATAGGCCCACACCTCTAGCGCCACCATTGGGTTAAAGTTGCGATTTTCAAACGCTTACATATCTCGGGCTCTGACATGCTGAAAACAGTATCATATACAGCAGGAGCACATGCTGAACAACTTTGCAAGAGATAATTTATTTCTAACTAGATTTTCCGCCATTTTGGATTTTGTGAAAAACCTCAAATTTTGTCCAAACCTCCCGAAACATGGCACAGAGGATCTTCAGACGAAGTCTAACAAAAGTTAGATGGATTTTTGATTAGCAAAACCATTTATCCATGACAGCCAATCGCATGACGGTGAAGCAAATTTTCAAATAGCAACATCTTCGTGCTTCTTGGAGCTGAAGTCAGCAAATGTGCTTTGCAGTGAGCCAATCAAGATTGCCTCTTGGACCATTGAGCTCTGTCATCTTCCCTTTCCGCCATTCTGAACTTTCAAAAAAATATATATCACACACAACAAATTATGTCCAAACTTTCCAAAACTTGTCAGAGATGATTTTCAGGCAAAGCCTAACAAAAGGTATTGATAGATTTTGGATCGGTAAAACTCTGTCCATTTCAGCAAATCAAAAATGGCCACGAAGTCACCAAACAGAAAGATTTGGCCAATATCGACCATGTGGGGGCGCTATAACAGAAAATAATTTTAAATTCTCATTACTAGTGAACACAAACAGATAACCAGGCCTGAGGTTTAGTACTCCAAGACGGAGCAAGGTTGCACACCTACTTCTAATGGACGGAATATAGTTGAGCACCAATATTGCTATATTCACATGGAGGCAATTGAAAATATAAATAAGTTGCTTACGCGTTTCGGCTGCAAGCCTTCATCAGAGCATAACCAGGCCTATTAGACCTCATATGCCTATGAGGCTATTCCATGTTTGGCATTCTTATTGCTTGGACCCCTTAATTGCTGCCTGCAGCTATATTTATGTATTAATTATGTGTAACTAATTGTTCATCTTGCAATCAATATACCTTTGGCCAGTCTGGTTCTTAATTGGCTAACCTGGTTAAATATTGGTGAAATAAGAAGTAGGCATGTCCAACTAGTGCAATAATACAAGACAGGCCCCTACCACACAATCTGACAGTCAGTGTACGTTTGAGAACTTGAATAGACCTGGGCCAGTATTCACACAACATTTTAAGGCTAAAGTAGCTCCTATCTCGCTGATTTAGGAGAAACTTTAAAATAATGGGTGTTTCACTATTAATTTTAGAACTCCTAAATGTTTAGTCTAAGAGTATTTCACAAAGCCTTTTAGCACCAAAATCCTCTCCTAGATCTGTGAAAAGTTAGGAGTTCCCACTAATTGTTTACAAGCTGCCAGACATGTAAGAGGCTGGAATTTAGCTGAAAAAATACTTGACAAGCCAGAATATAATTCTTCGTCTCATATTTAATTGGGGCAACCACAGCTACATTTTTTGTCATCTGTCCATTTCAATATTACAAGATCAAACATCCTACAACATTACTGTGATTAATTCACTGACAGACACCCATCCCCTATCAGCCAATCACTGTGGACATATTACGTAAGCTCGTTCGTGGAACATTGCATCATCCATAGCAACAGGGTCAACCACGCCCCTATTCATAGTGTAAGAGTTCAGAATTCCTTACAAAACGTTAGTCTCAGCAGGTCTATGAATAGGTTTTAAGAGGGAACACCATTACCTAGGAATCTTCACTGTTGTTTAGAAGTCCTTTTAGTGGGAAGAAAATGTGTGAATACTGACCATGATTCAGGAAATCTGCTCTACTGTATATTTCCTGTCGCTAGTTCAGTGGACTATGACTGTTCTCTGATCCCTTTCAGGACAATACTCACAGCTGTGGCCTACAGGCCTGTAATCCTGATCTTCCTCATCATCTTCACCAGAGTTGTCGGAGGCATACTCAGGTTGTTCCCTGGAATCCTCCTCTTCCTCTGTATCCTCGTTGTAGTTCCTGGAAAAAACAAGTAGCTGTTGGCAACCTGTGAAAGACAGCTTTCACCCATTTGTCTACCCAACCAATGTTGTAGGAAGATGGTCTTAAGACAAGTTAAGACAAACAGAGAAATGTGATTTTGGAATAAAGATTGGTGCAGCCAGATATATAGTGTAACACTAAAATAGTAGAAAAATGTTTCTATAGAAGCCTAATTAGAATGAAACTGCTTGCTTGTCATTTCTGAAAAACAAGAGTGTAACGGGTCTAGCGTGTTTGACGGTGCGAGGCGTGTAGCGGTAAGAGACTAGCTGTAATGGTGTGATGCTTACCTTCCACGAGGACAGCGTCTTTGCATGGCAGGCTGGCAGGCTGGGCATAGCCACTCCCCCTGGGGGACACGGTAGAGGGCAGGGCGCAGACAGTACAGGTGGAAGGCCTTGTTACACTCGTCACACAGGATGAGCTTGTCATCCTCACCTGGGACAGGACGGACAGAAGCAAAGACGATCACAAATGGAGTCAACAAGTAGAGCAGGGCTACGCTGAGGAGCCCACTAAACACTGTGACCATGTGTAAAACCCACTGCCAGAACAGAAGAGCAGGGCAACGCTGAGGAGCCCACTAAACACTGTGACCATGTGTAAAACCCACTGCCAGAACAGAAGCTCCAGTAACCCGTCAGGGACAAAGGTTGTTCCAGCGTAACGCTGCCAGAGCTACCTGAGGAAGACAGCAAAGGGAGGCAGGAGTTGGTGTGATTGGACCAAGGAGCCATTCCAAAACATCCAGGGTAATTTCCCACCTCTTACACTAAAACAGCAGAGGCCTATGCTACGAAGCTAGTTCAACATGCTCAGGATTTATTTTCGATAGCTGGCTTCACTAAGCCAAGCAAACGCAACCCCGCATAAGCGGGTCACGACAGTGGTTATCAATTTGTTCAAATCAACCCAGCTTTTCCCAATCTATTGACGTTCACAGAAAAGTGGCTGGATGTGACCATAGGACCAATCTCCGACTTGGACAACTCTACCAGAGCCATTTTCAGAATATGGGTGCAATTTACGGTACCAATCACTATGAAAGGAGTTTGGGTCATAGGGTCTACATTATTTCTAGATGAAGTAGACAATGCATTATCTACCTGCTATTTCATAAAAGCACTCTTTATTAGACTGTGTGGGCAAGTGGCATGGGAACACAACAAATGTATCAGTAGCTCTGTTAAAGCAGGAAAACAACAAAGGTATGAAGCTCTATTAGAGCACTAACACAACACATTTATCAGTAGCTCTGTTAGAGCAGGAACACAACAAATGTATCAGTAGCTCTGTTAGAGCAGGAACACAACAAATGTATCAGTAGCTCTGTTAGAGCAGGAACACAACAAAGGTATGAAGCTCTGTTAGAGCACGAACACAACAAATGTATCAGTAGCTCTGTTAGAAAAAGCACCGCCTTGAGAATTCCACAGCAGACCAGGTTGCTTAGGTTCTCTGGACCACCCACAACATACATAAACTACCTGCAGCAAAAATACACAATGCTTTTCATACAGTCTGTGGAACTGTAAGCGCACGACTTCGATGTGTCGCGCTGGCAACATACGGCTCAACAAGCTGACAAATAAAGTCCCTCTGCTGAGAAAGTATGTCTTTTATTAAAACACTAAAGAAAGCAAATTATTTTTCTATCGTCCCAATTCAAATCATATTAATTTTATTAAGCCCTTTTCTCAACAGCATTTATAAAAGTGTTTTGACAGATACACAAGCCTAGAACCCCAAAGAGCAAACAACAACAAGTGACGCAGTGGCTAGGAAAAACTCCCTAGTAGGTGGACCCTAGGAAGAAACCTAGAGGGGCCAGACTCAAGGGGGTGGCTAGTAGGGCTGGGCGATATATCGAGTTTTTCAATATACTCGAGTTTATGTTTTAGTGCGAAATGGAAAATGTGTATTTCGCAAGTATCGAGTATTTATTTCAATGTTGTAACGTTTTACAAATACATTTTCTCAGTCTCCTCTTGTTAGCCGAATCATGCCCCGTGACAGCATGACATGTGCACAGAGGTTATCCACCAATCACAACCCTTTCACAAATTGTAACTGCGCCAGAGAAGTGTAGCCACGGTAAAAGTGTTCTGCCAAAAATGGATAGTGGAGAAGCTAGCTGCAGCTCTGCCTATCGTGATAATCCCGAAAAGGGGCAGCCATGTGTCTTCGGTAATATGTAAGTGGTTCGGGTTTAAAAGGTCTGATGTTCAGCAAACAAATGTTTTATGTAAAGTTTGTCGAAAAACAATTCCTTCGAAAAGAAGCAGCACAACTAACCTAAACATGCAGTGGAATGGGAAGAATGCGTGAAACTACGCAATGTGGATTCTCCAAGTCGTCCAATTCCATAGCCGCATCTTTTTTAAACGTGATCCTTTATGACAGGAAAAGTTTGAGGTGGAAGGAGATAACATATGAGGTGTCCTATTACATTGCAAAAGATATGGTCCCAATATTTACTGTGGAGAAGCCCGGCTTTAAGTTTGTAAAAGCGAATGCAATAGCCGTTTTTGTTCGCCTTTGCACTAAGCATTGCATACGTTTTGTGTAAGATGAGAATGTCTGTTTGAAGTGACTTTCTCCAAACAGGGATAATGACCTAATCATATTTAATAGGCTATTCTGTTAAGGTATTTGTTTTATTATAATTGGTAGCTATTTGTTTTATTATAATCGGTAGCCTACACAATTATAGCTGTACTATCACTGTAATCTATTGAACAAAAAATAAATAAGCAACATCGTATTTCCTTAAAGTTATATTTATTAACGTTAGTATGTCAGAACTTCCAATATTTTGTTCACCCAGAAGTGTTGCAAACTACCGACATTTGTCTTTCCTTCCCGAAGTTGTATTATTAATTCATGCAACTCTACCAGTGTTGGGCAAGCTACTTGTAAAATGTAGTGAGCTAAGCTACTAGTTATTCTACACCAAAAGAAGCTTCACTACACTGAAGCTCCCCCCAGGAAAATGTAGCAAGCTAAGCTACAAAAAAATGGCAAAAGTAGCTTACTACATGTAAGCTACTTTTTTAGATTGAACCGACTTAATCAATGCAGTCAATGCTATCT
>JACXGM010019479.1:0-18377 GCA_016801145.1 Umbra pygmaea
TAAATAAATAAATAACAACTGTCCTTATAATGATGCCTGATCAAGAGCGCTGTAGGCCCATTTCTTTTTATTTATTTATGTTACGTTACTTTTGATGTGTGATTTTTTTCAGCTAGCAGTGACTCTCGGGGGCCCTCTGCTGGCCACGGGGCCCTTTGCAATTGCAAAGGTCGCTTAGTGGCTGGGCCGGCTCTGGTCTGGAGTATAGGATTAGCATCATACAATCCAACATAGTACATACCCACTATGCGTTCTGCCCAGATGAAAACATCTGGGTCTGAAAATCACCTGTAAGGACAGTTATTTTATGCAAAGCAATGACAATGTCATGATGTGTTCTATTGTGTGGAGCAACGTGTTTGCAGCTTGTTTGACGCAGCAATCAGATCTTTTGTGTTCTAACACCTTTGTGTAGTGCCATTATTATTAATGGAATAGGGATTGTTAAGTGGTTGCCTGGGTAATCCAGTATTGGAACCAGACATTTTAGTTGTATGTGAATGGATGCTGGGAATAGTATTCATTTATTTGTGTGTGGGAAAAAACATCCCTTGACTATGCTAGCTGGGAAATGTGTGGTTCCTATATTTTTGACAATTTGTGTGACACACTTTGGTCCTGAGATAACCCCAGGGGGCCATGTCTCTAATTGTTGTAGATAAATTGATGTGGTGTATGGCCCGTTGTATTTCTATACTCATTTCTTGCAGCCTAGAGCATGGTTAAGCTCTACTCACTGTTCTAATCTGAGGCAGGAGGTTGGGTCACCTTTCAGGCTTCCAGAATCCAGAGGACAAATACCAACAGCCTGTTTAGGAAGGAAAAATTAAAACACACAGATCATGACCAGCCATGTTCCATTATTGTTTTGAACTTAAATTGCTCCGCCATGTATCATAGACCCCAGTGGAAGTTGTTTTAGTCCTTATGTTACTTTCTTTAAAAGTTAAACCTCTTTAAACATAAATCATAATATAACTTTTGTTTTTCACAAGAAATGTCTGTGTTTGAAAGACATTTAACATAGAAAGATGGCTCAGCCAAATTTGGAAGAGAACTCTTCACTTGGCTTACATGTAAGAAGACCAAAAGTTAGTAAGCATGTCCCACAGTCCATGGAGGCTAACACCAAACAGAAAGGGCTTTGCTATTATGGTTGGCACACAACGTTCCAGAATTGCCAGTAAAGTGCTGTATATATACAGCATTGGTAATGTGTTTCTATTTTACAGCTCATTACTGTATTTTCTGATTGGACCTCCCATAACAGAAAAGGTAGTTCTAATAAAGATACTTTGGTCATTACTTGAAGTCCCAACAGATCTGGCAGTAGTGCTATATGCTACTTCCAGATTACAATGCATTTGATGTGCAACCTCATGAACTGCTTTGAAGCAACTGCACATCACTTTAGAAGGCACCACAGTGTGAAATTTAACTCACTCTGAAATGTGGTCTAGCATGGAATGAGGAATGACTAAGTCGTTAATGTGTTCAATGAATGGAAGGAGTTAACATATCATCACAGAATCTTATTTTAGCCTGCAGGAAATTATACCATTTTTAATAACATGTGAGAACTTATGGCAATAAATCAAATTCAATAACCATATCTTGATTACTAACATGTACCGTCATGGTTGGTATCATGTTAGTAATTGAAAAGGGCATGGCACACCTGGTATTAATTATATTAAGATGTTTCATAGAGGGGGTGGTGTTCAGTCAGTTTTTTGGCCAACCGTTAAGACAGTGATGTTCCATTTGATATGGTTAAACTGTATAAACAGAATAAGTATTAGTGACCGGCGTCACACTCTGGTACAGTTGATGGCGGTATATGCACCTTAAGTCGGTTGCGATCTGCCATTGACCTTAAAGAGGAATAAGCATTACATTCATGTCCTGTTTTTTGAATTTTATGTCATAATACGCTCCCACACTGGGTTCATTAGCATATATCATACACCATTTTTCCTCCCTGTTTTCTAGGCAGGCAAGCTGCATTTCAGCTACTCATTTGCAGCAAAATCCAGGGAATAAACAGCCCTACAAGCAAATGTACACTAGAATAGTGGACTCTCACTGTAAAACATTTTGCTGTAAAATTACAGTAATATACTGGCAGCTGAGTTGCCAGTAAAGAGCTGTTTAATTACAGCAGTGTTGCTGTGAACAAGATTACAGCCCATTACTGTATTCCAACAATACAGTTTACTACTGTATTTATTAGAAATCTAGAGTAAATTACTGGCAGCTGTGTTTAAGCTGGGTTTTAAAGACGTATAGCAATCTAGTTAGAAAACAGTGCAGCATTTTGATGTTGACTTGTTTGTATGGCCCCCATACATTGCACACTGGTCCAGGAGCCCTGGGGGCTTGACAATATCCAATAATAAGCCTTATTCATCATGTTTTACATGCTTTTATACAAAAAAATATTATTTAATTCTTTAATTGTTAATATTAAAAAAAATTAAAATTCAATGAAAATAAAGGTTCTTCAAAGTTTCTGTCTTCGGGTATATGGTTCCTTGAAGAACCTTTAACATCTAAAGCACCTTCCCATTGCACAAAAGGTTCTTTGTAGCACCAGAAGGTACTTTAGATTATAAAATGGATCTTTACCATCAATCTCATGTGACCTTACATTTTTGGAGTAAATTTGTGTTCCCCATACATTGATTTATTTGTGGTGGCGTGCCACAATCTCTGCACTGACCGCTATGAATAGATTTGTGCTTGCTATGTTAATTAGACTGCAAAATATATTTAAACTTATATTAGTAACATAAAAGGCAACATGTTTAGTATTGGGCAGTTATGCATTATTTTCACATTCCTTAATGGCACTAAGAAAAAATAGGTTCTTCAAGGAACCTTTCAGTAAAAGGGTCTTTGGGGAACCAAAAAAGGTTCTTCTATGGCATCCCTGTGAATACCCCTTTTTGCCTTTTTGGTTCTTCCTGGCACCTTTATTTTTAAGAGTGCAGGATATGGTTCAATGAGCAATGTGAACCAAGTACAGTATACTGAAAGCTTCAGCAATATGTGGAATAGGTCCTGTAAAAAAGCCTGCCAAGTAGTCCTGTTTAGACAATATGTGGAATAGGTCCTGTAAAAAAGCCTGCCAAGTAGTCCTGTTTAGACAATATGTGGAATAGGTCCTGTAAAAAAGCCTGCCAAGTAGTCCTGTTTAGACAATATGTGGAATAGGTCCTGTAAAAAAGCCTGCCAAGTAGTCCTGTTTAGACAATATGTGGAATAGGTCCTTGTCAAAAAAGCCTGCCAAGTAGTCCTGTTTAGACAATAGAGCATATGTAAGCAAACACAATTTCAGGTAACAGAGACTCAATAATTAAAAAAGAACACCAGTAGAGACCAGTAACTTCCAGGCAATGGATTAAACCAGTTTGGTAAAATGGTTAAGTTTCCCAGAAGACTCCACAAGTGCTACACAGATATTCTATGGAAACTGATGTACTGTAGTTCAATTTATGTATTGAGGTTATGTATTCATGTTACAGTCCAACATATTTTGATTGGGGGTTATTTAAATTAATTTGAACCTAATTCAAATACATTTGTTTTATGTATTATTTGTATCCAACTATATTTGACAATGAGGAAATGCACCTAACAAGAAAAACATCAAAAAAAATTAACTGACCCACTTTTATGATTCATTACATTTCTAATGCCTATTGCTATGATTGTACAATGTTATACACTAGATTATGATGTTTGTGTGAAGGAGCGATTATCTAATATCTACCTGTTTCCAGGATGTGGCATTTTGCTGGAACTTATGAATGTAAGCTCCACTATGGATAATAGCGGGGACTGGGTCACTGAAGCAATAAACCTTAAGACTGATGGAGGCAGATCTGATCGCAACTATCTATTGGTTAGTTATTGCTCTTGGTATTTTTGTATTATTATGTTTTATAATTTTTTTTGAAAGGCAAAGCTGACTTATTATTAAAAATATTAAAAGGTAAATTGTAATTGAATCAACATCTGTTATCATACCTTTCACAAGTTGTCTTCAGATGCCGGGCTATTTTTGTAGATAGAGCTATACAGTTGTCACAATCCAAATTACATTTTCAGATTGACAGTGCAGAATGTCCAATTATTTTAGAGTTGCTGTTTAGATATTATTTAGATATTTTACTATCAACAAATCTATACACTTTGTGTTTGTGGCAATATTGTTCCAATTAAATATCACCAAGGAAATTTCTTATTTTCAGCAAAAAACAGTGTTTTCTTGAAAGCGTAATATATTGATCTACCCATCTTCACAGGTGTCACTAAAAATGCGACCAGAAAACCAGATTATTTCCCTGCTTCTGCCAAGTTTGCTGCTAATCTTAGGTGACGTAGCGAGCTACGCCCTGCCACTGGGCCATCGCATCACCTTCAAGGTTAAACTGATCCTGACCTTCGTTATGTTCCTCAACTTGCTTACCAACCTTCTGCCTGGAGGAAGCAAGTGCATTCCCATCATGGGTGAATGTTCTTTGTTTAACACACAAAAATTAAACAACATTTTGTAAAAAGTGTACAGTACTTACTGGAGTTAAGTTGCCGCAAACTTATTCCAAACCTAGGTTGAAATATCAGGAGTTGACGAGTTACATGTTTTTCTTTTCAATTTGTGTTTAAGCAACTATGCCCACATTAAAGACAATCCACCCGTTCTATTTCATCAGCCAATCAAATTTAAATGTTACCCACATTTTTATTAATTACCCTTCATTATTAAGTTCTCAGAAGGCTGCAGGAAGTCAACAGTGGCCTAGTGGTTGCAACATCTGATTTTAACCAGCAGGTTTCCAGATCAAATCCCAAGCTGTCCAGGCTGAAATAGTTCATTTTGTTCCTTAACATAGCAGTTAATTAAAACGTAAGTGACTATTTGTCAGAGTGTCAAATGTTATCTTTAGACTATTACCCAACTTTGAATAACTATCTGGATATTAGTTTCCTCTTTTAGGGTTATGGTTAAGGTCAGGTAAGGGTTAATGTTAGGGTTAAATTTAGGTAAGGTTTAGAATGTATGTTATGGTTAAGGTTGTTTTTACTGGACTGTGTCTATATGTTTGATAGTTCCAGTTGGACTAAAGAACAATGGGTGTAGTTTCTTTAACCTGTGCGGAGTTGTATTTCAGGGCATATTTGTCATGTGGTCCACTAACATCTTAACATCTTTCTAAAATTTGTTCAGAAAACCATTTCGCTTTATGTTTGGTCATCATGGTATTGAGTACGATGCAGTCAATGGTGCTCACACGGCTGGATAAGTGCGGCACTCTGCTGCCCTGCAGTCTTTACCAGTCCAAAGACTCACATCGTAAGGACCCATACAATGAAGAAGATGGGGATGAAGGTAATTTTTGAAATAATTTCCTCTCTGTGCAAATGAGGGAGACAGACGTTATTAGACCTTAAATAATATGTGGTTTTCATCCTGAATGCTGATTGGCTGATACCCATGGTATATAAAACCGTATACCATGGCTATTGCATCAATTCACTTTTTACTTCTGTAACTGTGATGTTTATACTTTTAGATGTTTATAAGAGCAAGAAGATATCAGGGTTTGCAATATGTAAAGGATAAACACAGACGAGGCATAAACTTTGCCAAGTTTCTTATTCCACAATTGTAACATCTCCACAAGAGGTGAATAGAGCAGTCAAAATATGTACTCAAGATTAAGTATTCTTACTTCAAAATATTAATGACTCAAGGAGAAGTACAAGTAGTAATTCAAATAATTACTTCAGTAAAATAATCTAGTGAAAAGACTACTAAATTACTTCATATGATCTGATTTATTATTTAAATGAATGTACATGCAAAATATAAAATTGTAAATTCCTAGAAGCTGATATAACAAGGCCCCAGAGTGATTCCATTTAGAAGCCTTTTCTCTAATATCCCTATCTCGGAGCATCAGTGTTTGTTGCAAAAATGCCCTCTTTTTTTTAATACTAATTGTAGGCTATATCACATTAATTTCTAAATTGTTCATATGGAGGCAGAGACTTTGTGTGTGTGTGTCTATTTAACTTTTTAGTGAGTTGGCCTAAATTAATTTGAATGTGTCTTCTCCTTCTGAATACTATCTGTATTTATCTACTTGTGTATCTTAAAGTTAATTAAAACAGCCTGTAAATTGTCTCACTGCTATGACAAACTGTAAGTGCAAAGCATGACATAATGTATATACGTTGCTTGCTTCTACAATCATCAAGTTACTCAGGAAAAGTAATGTCACTTTTGTACTAATTACTCCTTTTAAAAGTAATAATATTTCTATACTTATTACTTGGTATCAAAAGTAATTAGTTATATTGCTATTGTCAAAGTGTTGGTGTGTGTAGGAGGGAGACCACAGGCAGGAGGACATCTGCAGGTTTAATAAATCAATTGCTACAGCATCCCAAATTGTATTCATATGGGATGATAATCACATACAGAGCAAGATACAACTTCAGGTGAATAGCTGTACTGGGCTGTGGATCGCAGCCCAGAACGTGATTAGCATTCTGCCTGGAAATACCAATACATATGAAAAGTTGACTTACAACTCGCAAATAACATGGCGAGGGCACAACATAGAGTCCAACACAAAACAGAATCTTATATAGAGTGCATATCCCGGCTGTAAGTAATCAGCCAAAGAACACACGTGACATAGAATCCCTAATCAGCCCAGACTAAAGCTCTAGGTGAACAGGAATGTGCCACACTTGCACAACAGCATCTCATAACTACAATGCATAGCACTGGTAGACAACATACTAAAGGAACAGAAAAGCCCAATAAACCAATATAATGCAGCATATATTTGTAAATAGATGAGTCCACATTTCAATTCCATACAACAGATGTCCCACCCTGGGACACCTGTTACAATACTGCTTAAGTTAATTGACCTTCTGAAAAAGTGTGACAGCTCCTTTATAACTGAATCCACTTTATTGGAACAAAACTGCATAACTTCTGCAGTCTATCAAACCTGAAGGGATAGAGTATATAACAAAAATACAAAATAAAGCAACAGACTCTCCCGACTATATAACTATTGCTAACAATGGCATTATAAAACAAAACGATCCATGACCACATTTAGGCTGATATCATGTAATTTGTCTACATTCACAATGCAAGTTTCACATTGCTGCGCTGCTGTATTAGATGCTTCAGTAAATTACATGTTGTATATATACTGTTGAAACTCTGCCTCTCTTCTCCCTCATCCATCCTTCATTTTTCTTTTTGACAAGTAGCTAACGTATCCTGCCAGCACTTACCTCCTGCGCGTAAACGTAATCATAAGTAGAAAAAAAAAGACAAATCGCATTCTGACAAAGCAGTAACGGAACATTTCTGGGATTAGTAACTGTAATATTATTATTGTTTTGGAAATTGTAATCCCTTACACTACTCGTTACTGGGGAAATTAATAATATTACTAAGTAATGTGTTACTGCCCAACACTGATAACAGTATATCTTACTGTCTAACGTAAGTAATGTTTATTAACTAAATAAATAGGCAAGTCATTATGATACCTAGCTCTGTAACAGGACCCTCTGCAAGTCTTTTCAATTCATTCACTAAAGACAACCGAACATAAGACTCCTGTCCACGGTCTTGTAACAGGGCTAACGTTAGATTTCCCCAGCCAAATCTTTCCTACCAGCTACAACCTACTGCCACGTGTTTTCCCAAATTCGTAGTGGAGTTCTTGTAGGCTGAAATGTCCATACTTTTCGACAAAGGCAGTGCTGACAGACTGTAGGGAATACATAGCTTGAACTTGACGGCAAGTGTGTTCTGCCTCCTCCAAAATGTCAGCCGTTTATTCAGCCACTGTTGTCGTCCACTCATCATTCTGTGTGCTGAGACAGTCTAGTATGTTTGATTGGTGAAACAGAGTCATGTGGGGCTGTTACAGAACCAAAGCAAAGACCAGACAGCTTACAGTTTTTTCAATTGCTTAAGCACAATTTTGAAAACAGGCCCCGGTTTCAAACCCCTTCACACAAATAGCACAACACTACACCAAAGTACAGTAGCACAACACCTTAGATCATTTTCAAAATGGAACACTCAAAACTATATAATGTCTTATAAAGATCTCTTTTTGTTGTCATAACATAAACACAACCATCATATGGTCTGATTCTTGAATCAGTTAAACGCTCCTGTGCTCAACCTAAAACAGGTTTAGAATTTACACAGAGAAAGTGTAAACATAAATTCACAACACCACCTAACACCAATGGTGCAGACTAATAAAAATATGTATTGCTTTTCATGTACTCAAGTCAGTCAATACTGAACATTTCAACAAAACATTCATAACAAAACATTTTCCAGTTCATACAGTACAGTATTACTGAATGTACCATTGTACTGTAAGCTTACAGTAATACTGTAACATAATTTACATATCCAGTTTAGTACCTAATAAAAAACTAAAAATCTCTCCGCTTAGCTGGATCTGGCCACAGGGCAACATCACATGGTATATTTTCAATTGCAAGGCAACGTGGTAAGAATCTTTTACAGTGACAAATCCACCCTTGTATGGATGCTGCTTCGATTTGATCACATGCTTCTTCCATAGCTTGAATGAGGGCCACCCGGACATAGAGCCGGAGATCATAAACCTTCCACCACCATGCTGAGAACTCCTTGATGGGGTTTAAGAAGGGGAGTATGGTGGAAGGTATTGAACTGTAAATTGTGGGTGTTGATGAAACCAGTTTTGGACCAGAGCAGAAGGATGTATTCCATCTGGTCCCTTTGGTAGCACATAGCACTGCGTTCGTGGTTCAACTGGTCAAGTCTATTTTCCCAAGATGGCACCTGCCTGTGTATGTGAACGGTACTGTCATTAAAACTATATTTTTAATAAACTGTCTGTACATTTACAAAGTTCTCAATGCTTCGGTTTGCATGTAGGGACCCTCATTATTCTACCGTGGATGTGTAGTGCTATTTTGAGCCTTGTTAGCAGTGGCGGGCCGTGCATTTTAAACCAAGGCCTTCAATATATTTCTGAAATTATAACGCATTATAATAACCTCACAATGACATTCTAGGGCTTTTGTATATATTATACAAAATATAAATAGGCTACATCGTATTTCCTTTAAGTAAAATTTCTTAATGTTAGTATGTCAGAACTCAGAAATACCACTATTTTGTTCACCCAGAAGTTTTGCAAACTACCGACATTTGTCTTTCCTCCCTGAAGGTGGCTTTTAGAGTCTAGGTCCGGGGCGTTCCTCATGCCGTTTTCTACAGTTATAGTATGCACCGAATAGCCTAATAACTTGCATCCGGTATGTTCCTGTACTTAAATGTTTTGAGGATTCTAATATTTTTTACCTATAATTTTACAAATATTAGGCTACATGAAAATAATGAGAAAAATGATATTGCATTTCGCCATTTGAACTTTACTGGACAACTGCTAAGGAAAAGAGTTTTTTCAATAGCTAACGGTGGCTCAGTCTTTGGAATGATTATGCATCTTAGGCACATTTAAATCACTTTTCCTTCTTTTTAAATAGCAATAAAGAAAGTTTTACAGCTTTATAAGCATGGTCTCTGAATGACGAAGTAGGCTGTTGTTATCATCAATATGAAATACATGCATAGGGCTGAACATTTCCATTGAAACATTTACGTGAATCAGATTTACAACTATGGCCATCTATGGCTAATCTATAAAGCGCAATGCTTGCATAACGCCAGGATAACCCCCTTAAATGTGGAGGAAGTATCGACTTGGAGTATTGGGCCTTTTTCACAAGTACAAGTATGAGTACTTATGCCCAGTATCGGGCCCGATACCAAGTACTGGTATCGGTATCAGCCGAGCCCTAAGGCCCTGCTAGTAAAAATATATAAAAATCCATCAAACTCACCAAAGCTGTTCATTATTTGAAAATGAAGTCCGTCCTTAAAAAGACTTCTATGACGCGGTTGTACAGCACATCTTTGCGTTACGTTCCAATAAAAGATCTTGCCCAGTGCTGAGAGTCGATCCTGCCCAGTATATATTCGCCACCAAAGCTACTTTTTCACCTCCATCTGCCATTCTGCTAAAATTTAAAAATCTAACAATCTAAAGTTTGAAAGTTTAAAGAAATAAGAGACTGGTAAGCTAAGCTAGTGCTTGTTCGGATGGCAAACTTTTTTTACATTTTTTGTTGAACTTTATTGAACTGCCACTCCTATCGGCAACAGAAACAATGCTGACGTAAGGCTAGGCCTGCAGAAACGCTTTAGTTGGTCAAAGAAAACACCCAACGTGGTAAAGTCAAAATCTGATCGGTTAAAAATATGAGAATCAACAAAATGGTCCTGATGGGCTTCAACAGCAGACGGTATTCACTTAGAATTCTGAATGCCCCAGTCTACCCGGAGACAACACAGATGAAAAAATCTTATTGGATAAAAGCTTTCATTTATATGAGCTGCGCTAAAAGCAAGGCAACTGAAAAGAGCGTAATGTAGCAATGAAATTACCTTACAGAATAATTGAAATGAACTTTGTAAAATATATATAGTGTTTATGAAAAAATATATTTAAGAATAATATATGTTAAAAATATATTCTGACTATCTTTGGGCCTGCAGAGAAGGCTTTGCAGGCCCTGACAGCCCACCACTGCCTGTTAGTTGTATAAAATTGCAAATTCTTTTTACTTCATCCATGCCCTCACAACTAGTGTTATAAGGTAAATATCAGTTCGCAATAAAATTGGGCACATTGGATTTAGCGGTTGACGCGGTACCCATGTGTTACTAACCCCTATGTCAATTTTGCCCCAGAATAGTCCTTGAAGGATACAAGCTATTGTTGACAGAGCGACCTGTTGAACATTATTGAAAATTTGGTGATCATTGAAAAAATGGGCTTGAGTTTCTCTAAGTCTGATTGCATTATTGGCAGTGTTGAGTAAAGTTGCTTGTACAGCTACATTCCAGGTACTTGTTGAGTTCACAAGTTTTGGGAAGTCCCTAATTAAGACAAAATTATCAGGTAAATGGAGTTCATATCTTACTGGTGACCATGATTGATATTTTCTTTACTCTTTCTATTTGTTTTATAGGTTACTTTTAAGATATGAACTCCATTTACCTGATCATTTTGTCTTAATTAGGGACTTCCTAAAACGTGTGAACTCAACATGTAACTGAAATGTAACTGAAAAATCGATTTACCAAACACTGATTATTGGCCAAAACAAGGTTTATGATCTCTCTCTCTTGCTCTTGTATGAATATGTGTCCCCTCCTTCATTAGTGTTCTCGATGTTCAATCCTATGTTGGCCAAACATAGCTTACTGTAAGCTGATACAGGAATAGATACCAAAACTATTGATATAGTACATGCAGTAAGCTATGGATTTTCTGTTGACAGAAGATAAGTTTCTCACCACTGTTCTTGACGAAATGTCAGAACTATTGATGCCACCGTGTACCTGCTTAGGTTAGGCTGTAATCTCAGTCCAGCATCCCTCAGTGTTAGTCCATGGTTTATTACATGGTCTACAATCGTAGCATGAATTTCATTAAACATATTTCGATTTGAAGTGATAAATCAGAGTTTGTGTTGCCGGCATAATAAAGTGTTGCCAGGCGAACAGCTAGAACCGGCCCTGAAAAGAGAGCTGTGAAACACACACTGGTCACCTGAGCCTGACTCACCCACCTTTCATCACGTTACAACAATAATGTACAGAACAGAGGTATCTTTACTGCTTACGCTGTTATAGAGTGGCCACGAACAACAAAATAAGCAACATTTACTTATATGTAAAATTTTGTTTATACATGTTCTATATTTATGTTTTTTTTTATTTCTACAGACACGACCCAGTCATTTGTTGTACTGTACATTGTTTATGTTTCCTTGATATGCAGACAATAATAAGGGGCTGATTGATATGTATTATCCTCTGTACTTGTTAGAAATCCAGGACGGTGTTGTAACTTGTTATTTTACTCTGGGGAGGACTGTCTTTTTTTTTTGTGGAGCGACAAAGGGTGGTGAGATTTTTATCAAATGGAAAAATTACAGTCAGATGCAGTGACGTTTGCACATCTGGTCTGGTGGTGTAACGATACTCCCAGAACACTAAAAGAGGTCCATAAACAAATCTAGGCAACGTTCAAAATCCAGGTAATAAGACAAGCAGAGGTGGGTACACGTAACAGGTTATCAGACAGGCAGAATGATCGGCAACCAGGTGAATGGAATTTGGGTGACTGAGTCCGAGTTATGGGAATTGCAGTTCTGAGCAATCTTGGAAGGGGAAGATGTAGTTCTCAGGGAAGAGGAACTGGGAAAGGGACGCCGCTCAAATGCCTCTCGGCGCAATTGGATATATCAAAATTGAGTCGAGTCGGCAAGACCGCAACAACATAATTTTTTTTGATATGAAAGCTTTGAGTGTATTTTGCTCGGTTTTTAACAAAAAGGAAACGTTCAACTCGCTTAAAACAGACGCGATAGCTGATTCAATCGAGTGATATTGCGGATGTTCCATTGCAGCTGCCATGGTTGTAATTGTCTGCTTCAACCAATGACAGTATAAAGCTGTGCTATCGTCATTGTATAAAGCCCGCCTCAATGATTGGTGCCTTGATTTGGAAAAATTGGAAATGGGCTTGAATGGGCCCTTGGCCAGACTGACTTGCAGAGCAAATCTAAATTTTCCGGAAGTCTGTCGGGGTTCTCCCAAACTAACGTCAAAAGTCATGCTGCAGACAATGGGCATGTAGACAAGTGGAACTATTGGCAGGGAATGTGTAGTGGGGTGGAAAAGCTACAAGTTTCATGTAAAGAAATTTGGTCATCAAAAAGAATTCTAAGCAGTTCCCCCAACACTAATCATGTTATCTTTTGTTTTCTCTCATTTACTTATAGAATCGAAGTCTGACATTTCATTCATCAAACTGAAAGCCTCGAAGGAAGAGAAGAAAATACCTTTTCAAAAGGTTGTGAAGATTCTAGAAGAAATGGGTACGAAAGACCAGGAAACTGCAAGAAGCCATAATTTTGCCAACAAAGTCGATATGATATGTTTTTGTATTTATATCACCATTCTCATTGTTTACGCAGCTGCCATTTTATATTTGTTTTTTGATGTACCATGTCAAGTCAACCATTTACAATTCTGGCACTAAATTATGAATATGTTTTGAAAGATTATATTGGATTTATAATTGCCTTTAAAAAAAGAAAAAGCATGTTTTTGAATTTCGGGGTCAAATAAATACTTAATTCTGTAAATGTTGTGAGATCCACTGGCATAGACAAATCCTCGCTTTACCTCAGCTCCCTTGCTTACATAATTTAAACCATTACTCGAAAAAGTCGATTTTACTGATCATTCCTAAAGTCAACATTTCCTTTGGCAATGACGGTAATGAACTGTCTCTCTGATCACTGTCGTTTCAAAGCAACTCATCTGTAAAAACCTTATTAAATAAATGGAGAACCACAAATCCACATGCTAACGGAGGTCCCCTTAGATGAAAAGGTAACGGAAAATCATTATAAAAGTTAATATTATTATACCAAGTCACCTTATCCCATGGTGAAACAGTTAGATCCTGATGGTAGTGGTCTATTCCATGATAACAATGCCCCCATCCACAGGGCATGAGGGGTCACTAAATAATTTAAGTATGAATATGACGTGAATCCTATGTTATGGCCTTCACAGTTACCAGAGCCCAATACTACAAAGCAAGATTTGCAGTTAGCGGGCTAACTTCAGGTTTAACCCTGAGTTTTCAGTATCACGACGATGGGTTACTTGTTACTGGGTTACATTGCCATGGTAACTTGTGCTGCGAGATAGTCGAAAAACCCAAATAAAAGCACTGCCTACTGACCAATCAATTCTCGATTGAAAATGGCATTGTACACGCCATCAGCCTTAATCAAAGCAACACATTGGTTTAATGGAATAAACTATTGTAATTATAGTCGGCTCTAGTTTTGCTTATTGATGGGGCAGTGATATTGATGAACCTTAACTGATGCATTTATAAATACACAGCTATCCATCATGCCTTATGTCTGGATTATATTTTTCAAATTTCTCTAAAATTATTGTTTACTCTTCTTGAGTAAAATATGCGGCTCTCTTAGACTTGTCCATATACTGTATGCAATTGGTCATATAGTGCACACAGCGCCCATTTTATGTGAACGCGCTCGCGGTTAGATTGGAAAAACCTGAAGTGATTTAATGAATTGATAACCACCATTGTGACATCTCTTATCTTGATCACAGTTGTTAGGTTTGGTGAGGCCAGCTAACGAAAAGAAATCCTGGGCATATTGAACTTGTATTGTATTATGGTCCTCTGATGTCAACCCAATTGTACAAATACATGTGATTTTGGACCAACGTCTTAGGCAGCTCTCTTCACATCAATCATCAATACTTTTTGTAAAAACTGTGTTTTATCCCTCCAGTAGAGTCCAGAGACTCATAGATTCCATGTTAAGACGAAGTGAATTTAGCCCAACATCTTGCTGAAACACTTTGTTGTTTTTTCTTTTAATTTTTCAAACATATTTCCATCCATAAATATATTCAGTCATATGAAAAAGGCAAGATCACATAATGTGACCTACTACATTTTTTATCTTTTCTAACACAGTGAATGTTTTGCCCTAAGAATAAAAGCCCATCAATGGATCATCCCACTATATGTATTGGTACAATTCAATTTGAAGCAAATGTAAGTTGTATAAAAGCTAGTATCTAGGCACACATCACTTGCATGCTAAAACAGCAGTGTGTCTTCAACCCATTGACATCAGAAAACTTTGTGTACCCATCCTTGGAGATACTTTGTTAAGCCTTTACTGCAGACATTTTGACCTGTTGCTTGTTTTGGGGAGTTTCTGACTTCAGTCTCCTCTTCAGCAAGTAAAATGTATTTTAATTCAGATTCAAATCAGGGGATTGACTTTGCCAATCTAGAACATTCCATCTTTTCCCCCTGATGAACTTGGTTGCCTTAGTTTTGCTGGCAGTGTTGATTCATTGTACTGTTACAATGTAAAGTCCTTCCCAATTAATCTGGTGGCATATTCACAGCAAAATCTGCTGTGTTAATTTAACTCTGAGGGTGTGAAAATTAACACTTTTTCAGTGTTTATATAGTTCTCACAGAATCACTTTATACAGTGTAAATATTTAACATCACAGTGTTGTTTTGACACAAGAGTGTATTTTTTAACCCTAAATTATGTTATTCCCTTTCACTAGGGGTGTTAATTTCTAATTGGCATATTTCCCAAAATGTCTTCTTAAGTAAATGTGACAGATACCAACATTGAGAGTGTTTTTACAGCACTTTATAATTACCCACAACCTGCAATTAATAAAACTGTAATGGTGAAGTATTTACTGTATAAGACTAGTTAAACCACATAACTATGGTAACACTAATCTCAGTGATAGTTGCAATCAATTATACCACTTATAGTTTGTATTAAATTTGAAAAGTAAAAATTATTATTATTGTTTAATCAATTTATGAATGTACAAAGCAGAAAAAATATTAAAATAATCAGTTCTGAAAAATAAATGTGCAGCAATGTATTCTGGGAAAATGTTATGGCTTTGCCTAACACTTGAGTTTTAAAGTAACACTCTGACAACTAACACAGGTCTTTAACAACCACACTGGGGTTCTGTTACACAAGGCTGTGTTGACTTAACACTCACAAGTGTTTATTTAACATCTCAGTTAACACTATAGTTAATACTGGAAAATCAACATTTCTTGTACATTGGAAGCTAAGAGGCTTCCCTACACATCTGCATTTATTTATGCTGCCAATATGTGTTACAACCTTAATGACGAGGACTATTCCAGAGGCAGTAATGCATGCGCACACCATGACACTACCTCTATAATGCATTCCAGATGAAGTGGAATAGTGCGGATCATCTGTCATTCCATTTATAAAGCAAAGGATGGAACTGAGAATACACAATCACAGTTTTATTAAGTGTGAACAATCAATGAACCAGGAAACACCTGATCAATGAGAAACACCTGTGACCCAAATAGGCCAATACTTATGCTTGCACGATGCAACTCTGAGTGTGTTGTTATTTGAAAGTGATTTTATTAAACATATGTGATGAAACAACCAGAAATAAAATGTGATGATCTGTACTCTAGCTTCTTATTGATATTTCAATTATATTTTCTTATGACCTGATTATACAGCAAAAACAGCAATTCTGACTTTAGTGCTTATGAAAGGCACTGTATTCCTTTCAAATGAAACTCAAATCATGATGAACTCCCTTCTATGGACAAAATCTGTTAATTCTGTATACATGAAACACAACATGGTTCTTACAATGCTATGCTAGAAATAACCTTGTTTCAGGCTATAGTGCACAGCAAGTATGAGCTCAAAGTTAGTTGATAATATAATGGAGTGACCTCTTTTGTCATTGTTTAAACTTACAGAATACTAACACTGTGCCAACAGTCATTTATGGAGCTAAAAGAGTCTCAATAAAGATAAATGCACACACTACATTCACATATGCACACACAGGATTCATACATGCACACACAGGATTCATACATGCACACGCATGATTCATAAATACACACACAAGATACACAAATGCGCACAAATTTCTCAAATGCACACACAAAATTTAAAAAGCACAGAAGATTCAGAAATGCATACAAAATTCACAAATGCACACAAAATTCATAAATACACACAAATCAGAAGTGCAAACAAAATTTACAAATGTACGCAAGATTCAGAAATGCACAGGACAAGATTCAGACATGTATTTCTGATACGCACACACAAGTAACAAGGCATGATGAATCCATGTTCTCATTCTGTTTACGCCAAATTCTGACTCTACCATCTGAATGTATCAACAGAAATCGAGACTCATCAGACCAGGCAACATTTTTCCAGTCTTCAACTGTCCAATTTTGCTCTTGCAAATTGTAGCCTCTTTTTCCTATTTGTAGTATAGATGAGTGGTACCCGGTGGGGTCTTCTGCTGTTGTAGCCCATCTGCTTCAAGTGCAACTTGCCTGGTAAAATAAAAATAAATAAATAAAACCTTTGTTTTATTTTGTCTGTTAAATCAAATCTTTGTGACAATACTCTGATTTCCTGTTTTCACAAAAGAATAGAGGATGAACATTAGGGAATCAACCTCTGTGGATTACTGGACATTTCGATCAAAGGTACTACTGTACTTTACCAAGCAGTAAAATGCCGCTGAAGAGGTAAATGAGCTGAGGCGCTGGTACACTCAAGGCAAATGGACAAACTTCACTTGCTGTTGGGAACAAACTGAGACCTCTCCTTATCTTCTGCCCTGTGATTCATGAAAACGTGGCTGCAGGGGTGTCATGCACCTATTATTTTTAAGGGGGCACAGTGTGCAGTAGAGATGCGCGGTTATATCAACCGCAGATCGGGCGGATGACTTGACAAAAAATAATATTTTAATTAAATATGAAATATATAAATTGTTAAATATTGTTACCTACATCCGAAACAAATCGAGCACACTTTGAAATAGTCAAGTTCACTAAAGGTAACAAAAAGTTTAAATCAAGTAGCCTATGGTAGCCTACCAGCATTTTTGTGTGCAATAAGAAAGTATAATAGGCCTACAGTGCAAGTTCACCGATGATTAATCTCCCATGTCGTGTCTCGTTCTATTCTAAGAACGCAAGGGCTACTTCTACAAGCTCAATAACACTTACAGCCAAAAAGCAGGTAAGAAAAATTGTCGGAACACTTTGCTCGTTGCTTAGATATCTAATGTGCAAGGAAAGCACGCAAGTCTTGGGGTTGTTATGGACAATAAAAAATGTGAACATGCATGTTGCACTGTTGTGCGGTGGACTTTCGGAATGAATAGAGCCGGCGTTTCTTCAATATTGAGGCTCCATAATTTGTTTATTGTATGATTGTTAGGCCTGCTGGTATAAAATGAATTGCACTGTCATGCATTCAAAATTAACGAGAGTCTTCAGAACAGACTCGTCCTGCCTAGTCGTCACCCTGACATAACAGTGCGTGTGCATAGAGTTAATTAGCCTATGTGAATGACATATTTTTTTCAAGATTTTTTCTTTTTGCAAAAAATAAAGTGCAATAGGCATTTATTAGTAGTCTGCTAAATAGCAGCATGTTGAAATTATGTGCGAAATTGCGTTTTTATTACAATTATATTATTGTACAGTAGCCTAGTAAGGTAAGGTCAGGTTTGCCGTTTTATTTAGGCTATTTATTTATTT
>JACXGM010019480.1:0-18357 GCA_016801145.1 Umbra pygmaea
GCTAAAATAAATGTTACTGGAATAATTTGAGGAATGTTTCATTTACACATTACGTGTTGTCTTTCTTAACACCGTATTGCACCTCGCGTGAACTGAAAAATCGATTCCTGAGCAATCGATGACAACACATTCAGCACCTTCCCTTGGGACAGCGCCTTGTAACGTCGCACTTAAGAGGCAGCTTAAGTGCGACGTGTTACGAAGCTTCCTAAGGGAGACTTCGGGGAACACACTTACGAACATAAACAACTTCTGTAAGATATATCTTTTAGAGTCTTCTTAGCGGGCTAAGAGTGAACGTTATCGGGGAACCGGGCCCTGATGGATGGAGTAGTGGATGGTTGTGGTTGGCAACCATGTCCCAATAAGGCTGCAACGTCAGCAAGGAGGTGACGGAGTCATGTTTTGGGCCGGAATCATGGAGAGAGAGCTGGTATTCCGCTCTAGGGCCCCTGAATGTGTGAAAATGTATATAGATTTTCTGACTGACCACTTTCTTCCAAAGAATACCTCTGTGTCATTCTCTCAAAAAAATTATATGTTGGACGAATGTAACTGTGTTATGTCAACAGAATGCACATAACTGGGTTATGTTGGATTTACGTAACATTATAATTTTGGTAACACCATAATGAATAATATTACTTAAATTTAACATAACCCAGTTATGTGCATTCTGTTGACATAACACAGTTACGTTCGTCCAACATATCATTTTTTGAGTGTTGGCTGCTATGGGCATAAAAGGAGAGAAAATCATGTTGTGGCCCCAGTGCTTAGTTTGTAAATTCTAAGGTCCCGGAACATATAGGCCCACAAAAGGAAGAAAGATCGGGCAAGTTTAGAGGTAACGGAACAAATAGAAAAAAGAGTAAAACTATGCAGCAGCTCAGTACACCCTTTCCTAGTGACGGGCATTCAAGGCTTCATTACTGTTCTTCAAGCAGCAGGATCAAGCTGTCATCACAAACTCAGTTGATTTGGAAAAATAAAAGTTGTCACCTGATATTTGACACATTGCAATGTAGTTAAAAATGTAATGATGGGCATTCAGGAATTAATTTCCTTTTTTCTAGCAGCAATATATTGTCAATGAAACATGCACAGCAGAAACCAACACTTCGTTTTTGTGAGTTCTGTCCATTAAATTTGCAAGGATAGTTATGAAACTCATCAGTAGTAAAGATAATTACGTCTCTACAGAAAAAAAATGTTTTACCTTGGTTTGCCAACATTATTCCTCGTTTGACTTTTAAGAAGTTAATCACCACGGTTTGTTTCAGTTTCATTGTCTACTCACTACGCTGATACCGGCGAATCAACTACAGAGTTTACATATTTTCCCAATACTATATTATACTTGTTTATATAATTAAATGATATTTAACTGTCTTCCTATATCCTTATTTTCTGAAAGTTTATTTCTTCAATAGACAAAACATTTGAGTTAGCTCATTGGGAATTTCACTGACATGGCAACACTTGTTTTAGCTCGTAGGAAGATTCTGCGCTTGCACCAACCCTGAAAATTCACCTCAAAACGCATCGAAACACAAGATTTTTGTGGAACATCAATGGGGAATAAAGACAAACAAGACAGATAACAACATTGAACACTACACAAACAATTTATATTTTTTCATTTAGGCGAATCATTTTTCATAGTGACACAGGTGCCAGATCCAATAAAATAGGTTCTGGAAGGCATGTTCCGGCTCAAATTAAGCCCTGTGTGGCCCCCATCCTTCCCTGACCTCAACCCTATTGAGAACCTTTGGAGCATCCTCAAGCAAAAGATCTATGAGGGTGGGAGGTAGTTTGCATTAAAACAGCAGATCTGGGAGGCTATTCTGACATCCTGCAAAGAAATTCAATCAACAACTCTCCATAAACTCACAAGTTCAATGGATGCAAGAATTGTGAAGGTGATATCAAAGAAGGGGTCCTATGTTGACATGTAACTTGCCCTGTTAAGATGTGTTTGATTGAAATAGATTTTGATTTCAGTAAATATGACCTCCTAATGCTGCAAATTCAACAAATGGCCATTTTCAGTTCTTAACACACTTATAACATTTTGAAACTGTTTATTGCATTTTGATTTTTTTTTTTTAAAGAAACTGTTTTCACTGGCTGGTTTGTTCAATGAATTTCGATTTATACCATAACGGTTAATGACTTTTCATAGACTATCTAGGAAAATCACTGTAAAATATAATTTGCATAATAGTTTGGAATGCGGTGTATTGGTTATCTGGTTACATAGTTGGTCTTCCTAATCAAGTGAAACCACATGCTCTGCTCTCTCTCTGTTTCATTGTCTCTGTCAGTATATTCTCCTGTTGTTGCTTCTGGGTTGTAGACAGTACATTCTCCTGTTGTTGCTTCTGGGTTGTAGACAGTACATACTCCTGTTGTTTCTAGGTTGTAGACAGTACATACTCCTGTTGTTGCTTCTTGGTTGTAGACAATACATTCTCCTGCTTTTCTCCCTCTCTGTATCTATGTTGAGTTTGACAATTACCATTTTCACCTGATAACACTATACATTTTTTAAATCTCAATCACAAATCTGGGAACAAGTCTTGTAAATATATAGCAATTTAAAGATGCTTTTGTCAATAGATTCTCCTGTCTATCTGCCTCCCTGTTGATGTCAGTACGTCCTCTTGTCTCTGTTGGTGACAGTTGTGTCCCTGTGGTCTATTTTGAGGTCTTCTTATCACAGCTGTTCTGTAGGGCCAGACAGCCCCTTCTCTCTCTTTCTCACTCTCTTACCCCTTCCTCACTTCAGCAAGCCAGCCATTTCACCCTCCTCACTCCTCAATCCTGGAGCTTTTGGTAAGAATCAGTTCAATATCTTTTTTATTTGATAGATTTGATAGATGCATTACAGGGATATTTTGATTGTAGATTTGACAAACATTTTGGAATGAGAGAAAGTGATTTGTCCTCCAAAGTTTTCAGTTACAGTCATAACCTATTTTTTTTTGATTAATGAAATCAGTGTACTCGTGTTTTTTTCAAGAAAAGATAGGACAGGCTGCATAGAGGTTTATGCCCTATGACCATGCTTTAACTATAACACTAATTGGAACTGTTGTATAAATGGATATAAATGTGTATCATGGTTTGAAACTGTCTAGTGTCGTATTATAATGTAAATATATATGGGATATTTAATTTTGTGTGAAATGAAAGTCTGGCTTAGCTGTGTAATACAGTTAGTGTTGTGCTGAATATTTAAAGCTCTGTTATTGCCATGAGTCAATATATTACTCAAATTGATGCAACCAAAAGTGAGATTGTGAAATAAATAAATAACATGCCCATGTTTAGAAGTTCCTAAAATAGCGTGTAGGCCCAGAACAGGTGCCATGTGCTCTGACAACGCTGTTCTGCTTGTGAAAGCACCAAGCAGGGGGAGTGGTGACAGAGTGGGCTATGCAGCCAGACAGCAGGCTAAATATACACACATAAACAGGCCACAGTCAACCACTACCACCATACCTCAATAGGGAAACAATCAACTCAAATGGATAGAATATTCACTGTTAATGTAATGGATTATGGAATTTAAGGTGTTTAAATACAAGGAAATGAAAACATTTGATTAATGCTATCCTGTTAAATATTGGTTTGACCTTGATGTTCCCTGTTAATAGTATAACAATCCATGTACTGTGAGTATACAGTATTTAAGCATTGTATATTCAAGTGTTGTACTTTTAGTGTTTCAAGGGTTGTTTATTAACATGACTCAATAATGAGTGCCTGTGCATACAGCCATTAGCTAAGGTATACTGACAATATCCCCCAAAAAACGGCTTAGCTACTACTCTTCAAGTAAATGGCCAGTTATGTTTAAACCTTCACGCAATTTATCATTGCCTCTCAGCCTATCAGAATGGAGACGTGTCAGGTGAATTGCCAGGCAGACCCAGAGCAGGGTCAGGGCCAGCAGGTAGACCTGACGGATGACCTGAGCAAACAGCTTGAGGACATCATCAGTACCTACCAGGAGGCCGATGAGCTGCCCGGTGAGCAGGAGGAGGCAGAGGATACGCTAAAGGAGCAGGGCATTAAGAAGAACTCTGCTAAGGAGCAGAAATTGGAAAAGAAGATGCTCAAAAGCCTTGGTGGGTTGTGTTATTGTTCATTTTGCTGCTATTCTGCTACTGCTACTGCCTCATCTTCTAACTCCTATTCTTCATTTAAGCATGTTTAGTCGTTCATCTAAGTGGATCAAAAGATATATTAACTGTAATGTAACAGTATCTTTTTTATCAGGCAAAGAGGCCATGCTATTGATGCAGAGCTTGAACAAGCTTGGCACTACGGAGCAAAAACTGGAGGCCATAATCAAGAAACATGCTGAGCTGGTGAGTGCCATTCTTGCCCTATCCGTATCACAGGAACAGTTATTGTGGTGCAGGGAAACTAGAAGTTGTCGTTGACTTCTATATTATCTTTTCATTCTAAGTGTAACAGATGTGAAAAGGTTGATAGCATTTCAATCAGTTACGTCACTCACTCTGAGACGTTGAAGTAGTGGTTTCCCTTTTCTCACAAGGGCCGCTGCGATGCTTTGTGAGTGACAATTATGATTGTCACTCACCACTGTGGGGCGTTTTGAAATTGTTACATATAGTTGCAATCAAAATTATTAAACCCCCATTGCAAATCGGGTTAATTATCAAAATGTACAGACTTTCAGCTGTTTGCAGTGAACATATCAAACAAAAAAGCAATTAACTTTAATTAATTAGCTCAGCAAATCAAATGCATCAAGTGTTTTCCCTAAATCCAACTGAAAATGCAACTTATTATGACCTCTCCAGTCTCAAAATTATTCAACCGATTGAATACAATCCCTCACAACAGCACAAATATGCAAATCAGGTGTTGTCTTAAGCACACCTAATGCAACTAATCAAGGGCCTCATTAGTTGCACCAGGTGTGCTTGAGCTGGAACACATGAAATACCTGAACTGACGATGGGTTTGTTGCTTGTAACGTTTGACTGTGTGTGAGAAACATGGCAAAAGAATGGTCCAAAAAGTTAAGAGAAGAGATCATCACCCTTCACAAAAAAAAGTAATTGGATACAAAAAGATAGCAAAGGCACTGAATGTACCCAGAGGCATATTTGGAAACATACTGTAGTTCGTAAGTTCAAAGTTAAGTGAACAGTGGTTACACAACCTGGTCGGGGCAGATAAAGGAAGCTATCAATTGTTGCAACCAGATTTCTGAGACAGCAGGTTGTAAAAACCTTTAGTGACTGCAAAAGACCTGCAGCAAGACTTGGTGGCAACAGGCATTGAGGTTTCAGTGAGCACAGTATGGCGCATACTAAACACAGAAGATTTCCATGCCAGAACTCCAAGATGTACACCACTACTGACCCAAAAGCACAATCATATAAAGACAACACAGAGGTTTTAAGATTCTGTTCTGTGGAACAACAAAACAAAACTGGAACTTTTCGGCACGATGGATTTGCAGTATGTCTGGAGGAAGAAGAATGACGCATATGCTGAAAACAACACCTGGCCCACAGTCAAGCATGGTGGTGGCTCGGTGTTGACCTGGGGCTGCTTTGCATCCTCTGGCACAGGAAACCTCTAGCGTGTGGAAGGCAAGATGGATTCATTGAAATATCAGGACATCCTTGGCGAAAACCTCATGCCGTCTGTGAGGAGACTGAAGATTGGACGTCATTCGACCTTCAAACAAGACAATGATCCCAAACATGCCTCAAATTCCACCAAGGCTTGGTTGCAGAAAAAGTCCTAGAAGATTATACAGTGGCCATCACAGCCAACTGATGTGAACCCCATAGAAAATCTCTGGTGGGATTTGAAGAAAGTGGTTGCAGCAAGCAAACCCAAGAACATTACTGAACTGGAGGCCATTGTTCATAAGGAATGGACTAAGATTCCTCAGGAATGCTGCCAGAGGCTGGTGTCTGGATATGCTCCTCATTTGCAGCAGGTCATAACAGCAAAAGGGTGCTCTACTAACAACGTGATTTCTCAGAAATCCGTGATACTACCATGGATACTTAACTTCAAACTCTGTGGCAGTTTCACGGAATGGCTGAATATTCCGTGGAATAATCACGGATCCTTAACTTCTAAATCCGTGTCAGTTTTACAGAATCGCAGCATGACGTAGCAGAGTGTAAATAGCGTAGATTTTGCAGGTTGGTAGGTTGGGGATGGTGGGCGGGCGTATAAACATGCGACTCGCAACATTTTTCAATTGCTTTTGTTTGATTTTTTGATAGCTGAACGTCTGCACATTTTGAAAATAAACCTAATTTGCAGTGAGGGTAGAATAATTTTGATTGCAACTATGTACATTCCTAAGTCTCTATTCTTGTGTGAAATATATATCTTGTCTCTGTGTGGCTAGCTGGAGGAGCACAGAGGTGACCAGAAGCAGCTGAAGGTACTGCAGAAGAAGCTTCTCCAGGTGATGAAGGAGAAAGACCAGCTTCAGAGTGAACACAGCAGAGCAGTTCTGGCCCGCAGCAAACTGGAATCCCTATGTAGAGAGCTGCAGAGACACAACAAGACTCTTAAGGTGAGCCCCTTGTTGTAATATGATGTACTACAGTACCCATAATGCTCTTTTAATTGATTAAACGTGAGCATCTCCTGTTGCTCTCAACCAGACTAATGAACTGCACATTGTGAATTAATTTGCAATACATAAACGTTGGTTGATTTGGTTGGTCATGTACAACGGAACTAATAGATTAGTCCCTAAAGTACAATCTCCAAGCAAAATTAAGTTCACCTAAGATACTCAAACTTGGTCTGATACAATACAAGTCTTACTAAACAAAGCATTATGGGTAATGTAGGACATCATAGTGTGTTATATTTATTTCTAGCTGGCTCTTCACAGTCGGGGTGGTTATTTATGCAGCAAGATACAATACATAAAGTACATACTTACATTAGTTAGTCTGCAAACGTAACATCAGTTTGCCCCAAATTGCAACTTCTATTATTTGAGTAGGGACCTACTGTTGGCCAGAGACCAAATGGACCATGTAGTGCACTACAAAAGGAGTGTGCCATTTGGGCCAGCCTTGACTGTATTTGGTGGTGGTGCAGGAGGAGACCCTCCAGAGGTGCAGGGAGGATGACCTGAAAAGGAAAGAGATCACCACGCACTTCCAGAGTACACTGTCGGACATCCAGGTCCAGATCGAGGAGCATAGCACTCGCAACACCAAGCTTTGTCAGGAGAACAGCGAGCTGGCGGAGAAACTCAAAGGCCTCATCACCCAATACGATGCCAGAGAAGCGGTATGCAGTCCTTTTAGTGATGTGCTACTGTATATGTGCAGTTTAAAACAATCATTTTCATTATGTAGAGCATTGGAGGCCGGTGAAACTTATGTGAGGAGGATATTCATTTCTGGACTGGAGGAAATTGAATTGAGTTAAGCAAATGAAACCCAGTTTGAGATAACATTACCTCCATTTGAACCATGACCTTGAGTCCATCCTCTTCAGTTTAGTTTCACCAGCCTCCATTGGTGTACAGTACAAAGTGCATGCCATTACAAGGAGAATATGATAAAGATTTATCGATGCTAACAAATGTGAGTAATAACAGGGTTTATGCATTTCTCTCGAACATTCGTTGCTCAGATATTTTTCACACATCTATAATAAACTCACAACTCAACTGTGTTAGAAACTCAGAGGAAGACGACAGTATCAGCATTTAACCCCAGGAGTCACAGTTTGACCAAATAAGCTTCACATCTAAATGCATTCTCAGTGGTTCATGTCTTGTGTTTCTGTGGCTCACAGGACTTCTATTTTTTTAAAGTGTTCTCCAGGCAGATCTGCCTTGGAGGGCAGACATTATTAGATTTTTTGATTCAAAACAGAGGGCGGACCTCAGATTAAGTTAACTTGATTAATAATTACGATTTAGCACAGGATTACATTTTAACACTCCAGTGTGGTTAAGGTTAGGGTTAAGTTTAGGTGTATTTGGTAGATATGATTAAAAACTGAGAAAAGTATGCTCATGTTCACATTTCCGATGTGAGGTCCACCCTCAGTTTTGAATCAACCAATCAAATGATTTCTGCCTCCAAGGCAGATCTGCCTGGAGAACACTTTTCAATACCGAAAACTCCTATGAGCACTCTGCGTTGTTAATGTCTGATAACCTTGTTCATGTCTTTTATTTCTGTGTTGTTAATGTCTGATAACCTTGTTCATGTCTTTTATTTCTGTGTTGTTAATGTCTGATAACCTTGTTCATGTCTTTTATTTCTGTGTTGTTAATATCTGATAACCTTGCTCATGTCTTTTATTTCTGTGTTGTTAATGTCTGATAACCTTGTTAATGTCTTATTTCTCTGTGTTGTTAATGTCTGATAACCTTGTTCATGTCTTATTTCTCTGTGTTGTTAATGTCTGATAAACTTGTTCATGTCTTGTTTGTCTGTGTTTGTCTGTGTTTGTCTGTGTCTGATACCTATACTTCTGATCTTTCACCATCTACTCTGCCTGGAATGTGTGAAAGAATATATTTAACTTTTGGCTGCTGGCTGGCTATGTTTTGTACAAGGTGTCATGTGTGTCTAAGTAAAATTACCAATGTCATCTTACTGTGTAGAATCTGGAAAAGGTCTTCAAACATCGAGACCTGCAGCAGAAGCTCTTAGAAACCAAGCTTGAACAGGCAAACCTGATCATCAAAGATGCTGAGGAGAAGCACAAACGAGAAAGAGATCATGTACGTTAGCGCCGCTCAATGCTTGAGTGACTAGAATTTGAGTTATTTCTATATATAGAAATTCTCAGCATTTATTGTATGAGAAAAGCCTAATCACATATTTTATATACAGTGATTTTCTATGCTTGATGTATTCAACATCAGTGAATGGATGTTACACAAGGACAAAAAGAATGGGCAATATTGAGAAAGAACCAAGCAAAGATACTTATTTTTCTTGCACAGTTGGTGAATAAGGCAGCACAGTCACAGGTGAAGGTGCAGATGCTGAAAGAACAAGAGGAGGGATTGCAGGCACAGGTAAATGGACCATGCTTGTAAAATGCTTTCCATGTTTCTGTCACTCTATGTCAAACCCCTTTCACCCCCCCCCCCCCACAAGCTCTCTCTTAAACCATCTGTCACACATGCTCTCTCTTTTATACCTTCTGTGTACAGTAGCTGAGGTAAACCCATGTGCAGATCTGAAGCCTGATTCGCACTGTAGGGAGAGTGTGGTGAGGGTCATGGCTGATTATCTGCTTATTTACCTGCCACTCAAACACTTTTCATAGGCAGGGCAGGGTGAAAATCAATCACACACACAGTATGCTCTTGATCTTACACACTCTATCATACACACTTTCTCTAACACACCATCATCACATGGTCTCTCTGTCTTACTTTCTGTCCTTTCACGCCATGCTGTTTATCTCTTTCTCTTGATCTTTTACATTCAGTATATTTAAGGTATCTTTTCCCATTTCTCCCGGCAGCTTTCCTTGTACTCTGAGAAGTTTGATGAGTTCCAGGGGACTGTGTCCAAGAGCAATGGAGTCTATGCCAGCTTTAAACAGGACATGGAGAAGGTAGGCTTGCCTAAACTTATGTAATTGGTCAGTTGTTGAATTTAGTTCCTGGGTTTAATTGTGTTAAAGGAGAAGTGAAAATTAAAAATGTAAAAAATACAAACAGCTACACATGCTTTAGTTTTACTTATTGTATTTGTGGCACATAATTAATTTATGTCATGGGGCACATGTTAAGTTCTTTTTTAATCATGTCCAAGTCTTCCAAACAAATTGAACAATGATTTTTTATCTCAACAAAGTCACTTACGGATTATTTGAAAATGTGAAAAAAAGTTAAGTGATATAATTGGATATATTTCTGTTAATGTGATGTGTTTGTCTTGTAGATGACCAAGAAAATGAGGAAGCTGGAGAAGGAGTCTATTCAATGGAAAAACCGTTTTGAGGGCTGTAACAAGGCTCTCATAGATATGTTGACAGATGTAAGGCACTGTACACTTTTATTTATATATATATATATATATATATATATATATATATATATATATATATATATATATATATATGTATATGTATATATATATATAAATATATAACTAACTGGAGTGACAGGATTAAAAGTATCGTCAGCTGCGGTCGGGGATGCCGGGCTCGCATAATTTTTGGTATCGGAGTGAATGGATCTTAATTGCGGATGCCAGGCTGGTATTAACATCCGGACTGGGGGAAACAGAACAGTATCACACAATGGGTTTGATGTGCTACACACTGTTCCATTCACTCTGGTCCCGAACATAATGCGAGCCCGGCGTCCCCAATTAAGATCCACCAACCGTGGCTGGCACACGTCCCATCAGAGTAAGATATCTTTTCATAGTAGCTAAGCTTACAGTTATTTCAAATTCACCTGAATTCACCCTACTGTACATTCAGCTTTTACAAGACAGAAGCCAACATACATAAATCACGACTCTTCTTGGTGGCAATAATAACTGTCTACTAAACACACTTTAATCATAGGTCACTATTCTAACCCTATATACACTAGTGACTGTAACTACATTTGAGGAAAAATGTATAAATTAAAATGTCTGTCCTGATCATTGCATCTTTCTTCTACTTGCAGAAAACACTTAAGGAGAAGGAATTTGAACTGTTCACCATAAAGACCCAGAAGCTAGAGAAACTGTGCCGGGCACTGCAGGAGGAGAGGAACAGCCTCTTCCATAAGCTCCAGGAAACCAGTCCACCAGCTGCCACCAATGTAGCCGAGACAAAAGAAAACCAGACCAACGAGCAGGGGAACCTTGAGTTACCTGCTGCTGAGAAGTCTGGTGAAACGCCCTCTGAAAAACCTTCTACACCAACCCCATCCCCTGTCACACCAGAAGCTACAGAGTGCCCAGCTGTAGTAACCCCTGTTTCCCACAAACCAGCTGCAGCAACACCCCTTGTCAAAGAGTTGGGCAGCCTGAAGGCCCAGAAGGCCCGTCTGGAGGAGATTCAAATGGCATTCACGCTTTCCAATGTTATACCGCCTGAGTACTTCGAAAGTGAGGAAGAGGATGAGGAGACCACCGACAAGTCACAGGGACACACTGAAGCCACAGGGGACAGCACTGAAGCCACCAAGGCCCCAGAAATACGGCACATAGAGGAGCTGAATGGAGACAATACAGCAGAAGACAGCAGCTCTTCTTCCTGTCCACCTGCAGCAGCTGAAAAAGACGAATCCCAGGTGCAAAGGGATTGGGAACTGGAGACAGTCGACTAGACTAGTGTGGGTTACAGTTAATTTCATTTAGAGATGAAGAACATTATATTTACATTTTAGACATTCTGAAGACGGCTTTCATGCAGAGCAACTAATAATTGGTGCATTTGACATGAAGTGTTCATAACTTTTTTGAATGGAATTTTTAAGAATAAATGATAAAAACATGCTCTTGTCATCTTTCTATGTCTCTCCTAGAAGAGTAAAACGTTGTGTGAATTGGAAACTTAAACCTGAATTGATAATGAGTTGAGGAGCTTGTATTTATGACACAATCTATCCAGCTGTAGTTCATTAAAGGTGCACTTGGTTCACCTGCTCATCTGAGACAATCTGAGACAATCTGAGACAGGTTAAGACAGGTTAAGATCACTTTTAGGAATTATGCATTTTTTTATACATATTTGCACTAATTATCATATCTCCAGGTCATGAGTGCATTTATTTAATTACTAATTCATCAAAAAGATATGACAGTATCAGCCACTTTAGGGCTCCTACTAGAGAGCACAAGTAATCCAGGTAGAATTCAACCTTTTAATTGGTAGTAAGATGGTGCATTACAGGCAGTCACAAGCTGTACATTGTTGGATAATGAATGAATGAAACTTCTGAAATTAACCCCAAAAAAGTACATAAAAATGTAATACCACAGCTGAAATATTATTCTGATGTAACATTTGGTTATTAATCACTTATTAACAAATACTGTAATATATACATAAATATCACACTGTTTCCTCTCCAGCACAGTAACGGTTAACGCCCTAGTTATAAGCATGTGTGACATACATTGAAAAGTCAGAAAGTTAACAAAAAATACAGATAGACTAGCCGCTTCACGGCACAGGGTAAAGCGGTTGACATTCAGCACTCATTTCAGACGGAAACAAATCAGAAAAAACTAATCTGCTACACAACGACTAAATATAAAGGATACAAACTTACATCGTCTCTGACTTCAAAACAAGCGACAGCCGTAATGAAAAGAAAAACCTAGGCGATCTTAAAGAACCGTTATGTCATGTAATTAGCATGCGTAACTAACGTAACCATAACTACACACACTGCACCCTATACAGTCTCTGTAGTGAGAGGAATTCACAACACTAATATTAGACCAAGATTACTTTGCTTACCTCACTCTTCTGTCAAATAAGCTCTCCTCTCCCGTTCTGCTGCTGGGGCATTTGGGTTAAGTGGCAACGGCACAGGTCTCCTTAAGTCCTCTAATATCTCCTCATTTATGTCATCAACACATCCAAGATTCATGGAAGTGTTGTGTAAAACACAACAAGCAACAAAGAATGCTGTGACTATTTGAGGACTGTAAAGTGCCTATCCAAACTCCTGAAGGGCATTTTCAGTTTGCCAAATGTTTGTTCGATCAGGCTAAACTGCGTGTTTGTGTGTGATTTCGATTAAACAGCATTTCACGCACTGCTGATGCATCATAAATGGTGTCATCAGCCATGTCTTTAACGGATAGCCGTTGTCCCCTTTACAGCCACCCATCCAAGGGGGATTCCCCTCAAAGACGGGAGGAATGACATGCCAGCATAAATGAGCATTGTAAATGACCAGTTGAATGGATTCCCCATGTGGTTGATGTATATCAGTGCGAATAATTTGTTCTGAATAATTTAGGTAAATGTGTACACTAGATGTATGCCTATTTTTTCACAACTTCAGTTACCACAATGACTTCCCTCAATTGGTAATATTTTTCCTTCTAATTATGTATGGGTTGCAATTATGGGAACTGCTGTGTCTGTGTAGATGAGTGGAGCAAAGTGTATTGCGCGTCGTGCACACGCTACATTATAAAGAAGCTTGTGGCCTTAAAATATCATCTGAACATATAGTCTATACATCTAAATAACACACCACTGACTTTTAACCAGGTTTTTCCTGGTCTGTGGTGGAATAGATTTTTCGGGAACATCAAAATAGCACCAGGGAACGTTTGCGCCAGAACACACCTCTTATTTTTGCTGAACCGCCCTTGGGAGCACAAGTTCATTCCCTAATTTACCGACGCGTGTCTGTGGAAGGAAAAGTCCCCTGTGCGTCAGGTGCAAAATAGGAATGATACATGCGTCGGTGTATGAAGTCCCTAAGTATATGAAAATGAAATTATAAAAGAGGAATTCAACACAAATATAGAGAATGTACAGTTAATAGCAGTTCTTTCAGTTGTTATCATGTAAATAATAGTGTTTTGTATAGGTATTGAATTTTATATTTCTCATTGTGTATTTTATATTGTGTGTGTGTGAAAGTGGTTAACGATAGGAACATGGTGTTAACTAACATTACCAACCTCCCTGCAAATCTCACCACAACTTTGTATGTCTTATCCCTAATGCTGGCCCTTACAAAACCCACAAGCTGACCCTCAGACACATCAAATTCAATAACGTAAACAATTTAAAGGGGTTTTCACCTGTTTTGGACACTACTATTGAGTCAGTCAAACCAAAGTACATTAGTTAAACTTAAAGTGCTTTGTAAAATGGCTTGGACATAACATTTAAAATTATGCTGACCTCTTACTACAGACACCTGCCAAGTCCATATAAAACGTTGAACTATGCTGAGCCTAGATGACCTACTCATGCACATTGTTGATTTCAGTCCGTAACAAAGGAGAATAACTGTTCTCAGATCTTTGCTGGTGCTGCTGTTCGCATTTTGTACTTGTAGGAGTAGTTTTTTTAGGGCACAGTCCGGAGCACTGGTGCCGGACCAGAATGAATGCGACTGGAGGGACAGAGAGCCTTTCAAATTTACCATACCGCTTTTAGTTGAGTAAGGCAGATGCATCATCAGGTACCTACAGCCGCTGCCAGAAGTTCGACATATGGCGTCTTTCCACCGCAGGAACTTTCCCCAGGAACTAGGGACTTTGGGGTGGTACTTTGGTCGAAATGCACAAAGCGGCCCAGGAACGAAATAAAGTTTGGGGTAGATTTTTACCCCATAAGAAGTTCCTCCTCAGAGGGTAGTACTTTTGAAAGTTTCTGACCTTTAGGAGGTTGGCCTTTGGCACAGAACATGCTGATTGGTTGGTGAACGTAGCGTTTCGATTGGTTGAATCCACGCTGAATTTTTCATCACAACCACCATTTTTAAAACTTTGCTACCGTGTAAACAGTAACAGTTTTATTAGCGAATTCAAAATCATTAAATAGGAATGTAAAAAATAAGACAGATAAACCGATGACGAGATTCAGGCTTTACTCTGCATTTATGCTGAGGATGAAATACAGTGGGATCTGGAAATGGCGATCGTAATGAGAAAGTACGTAAGTGTATCTCAAAATATCAAAGCGGTTGTACGCGCTGGGCATGGTTTACACAGGAAAACAGTGCAGAGAGAGAGAAGCTAAAGAAATGAAAGCAGAACTACAAAAAATAAAGGACCATAACAACACAAATGGTTCTGACCGGCACCCAAACGGTTATTGGGGCACAGACCTTCCTTTTTCTGGGAGAGCACAAACAAGACTCGGCACATGCGTTGTTGGAAGCTAGCCAAAAATCCGAGGACCAGTTCTTTGAAGGTAAATAATATCACTTCAAAATAATATTCTCTTAAACTTTTTTGTATTTTTTAACTTCTCATTGTATTTTTCAGATGAATCAGCTGCCCACAATGTGCTACAGGCGACAGGGGTCAGCATGTTTCTTGCGAGCACCAGTAAGCCCTCGTCCCAAGTCTACTTCCGAAACGCATAGAAGCCGAGGTACAAAGCCATGTTGTCTGTTCAGAGAAATTATCTTGAATTATGATTCGTAATCTCAATGGGTTTAGGGGTTTGTGCTACTGAAATGGATTTCTACTGTGTTGTTTTTGTTGATTGTTTCTGGTGACTATAGGAAACCACAACCCTACAGAAGCTACATCATGTACAGTATCTATCTCGTCATATGTAAAGAAAATATTTGCTAATAATTCATTCGGTTACACTTTATTTGGAGAGTCTGACATTCCATCTGTATGTGCTCTACAGATAGTTTGTTGATGATATGACTATCAACAAACTATCAACAAACCATCTGTTGAAAAGCAACTAATTGTGTATTTTAAGGGTAGGGGTAAGTTTAGAATATGTTTTAGGGTAATGGTTAAGGTTAGGTTTAACATAAGGGGAATGGTTAAGGTTAGGATTAGGGTTAGGGTTAGTAGATAGTTTGTTAAAATGTTGTTGACAGTATGCAGATAATATATAGAGCATCTAGAGATGGACTCTCAAAATAAAGTGTTACCACCAATATGATTACAGTAACCTATAGTACACTAGATTACATAAAACCAATAGCCTAAAAAAACATTTCAAGACAATTTCTATCCATTTCCAAATGCTTGCAAATAACACAACAATTAAAAGCTGACACTTGTAGGACGTATTATTGGCGCTCTAAAATTCTTTCAGGGGTTGAGGGAGGCCATGTTTGATGGGGAGGGTTAAAACTATGCATCATTCCTTTTCATTTAATTTTCAACCTTTAATTAAAAAAATATTCTTCAAATGAAGTATTAAATGCACATTTTGTGTTGTCTATATATTTTGATTTAGAGGAATAGGAATTCAGACTTCCTTGAGGCGCTGTTGAGCATGGATGATGAAAATACGGCCATCCTGCAACGTGGACACTAGCAGCGAGACCAGTACATGCAGCTGATGATAGCCCACCATGCTGAGGAAAGAGTGCTGAGGAGGAAAGTTGGCATTCCAGCAGGCGGACGTTGAAGACAGCAGACGGCTCAGGCGGGAATTCCAGAATAGGTTTCTGTCTTCTCATAGAGTTTGCCCAGTGGCACACGCCACTTGATGTTGGACACTGGTTATATTGTAATTCGTCACTTTATTGGAGTCAATGTCCTTTTAATGTGCATACAAATAGAGGTTTTTAAGCTACAGTTTTAATTGCCGGTCAGGTGCTACATAATTGATATCCTACTATTTATTTCCTTAGAAGCTCTAAAAATGTTTACACCATATTGCTGCTTACACTACCTTACAGTATATTATGTACATAATACTGTATGTGTAGATCAGGGGTCTGCATCTGGTGGCTCTTCAACCCCTCTGCAGTGTCTCCATGTAGCTTTGAAAATATAGAACATGGAAATAAACAAGAAATAGACATCTGTTATGAGAGGAGCAGAGAAGGGGTTTGTGACTTTGTTGATCTAAAATGTCATAAATGCAATATAGTTATACTATATAAAAGCGGTGTTATCATCATTTTATGGGTCAAATAGGTTTGATGGCTCTTTTGATGGTAAAGGTTGCAGACCACTGGTGTAGGTACTTATATGGCCTATTTACATACACCTGTTTGAATACTGTACATTTCCTGATTGATCAAACTGTGCCCCTACCCTACAACTTAAAACGTGAAAATTTTTTAGAATTCGTTAATTTACGCACAATTGAGACATGCAACAATGGACAAAAATTAATCCTTGTTTGGTATACACTACTTGCCAATAAATATCTTTCTGATTACATGTGTAAAGACAAACATACTGTTTCAGATACCAAATTGGAATAACATGTACTATGCTCTGAGACAGTAGTCTCAGGCAGGCAATTTGACAAATTGAACAGCAATATGCTCTGTATTTAAACCAGGGTAAGGTTAACCAGTTAAGTTCAAATTTGCACAGTGTAAGATCAACGTATTTCCGTTATCATGTTTATTGAAAAAAACAGGTGTATGCACCATACTTTTGCTACACTGCATTCAAAACTTAATAGACCAGTACGTGCATTTACACCCTGATCCTCGACAGTGAATGGCAGTCATCCTGGTTTGGTGTATTGGAAACCCATTATTTGTTACATCAGCCACCTCTTCAAAGGATAGGCTGCATCACCAAGGACATAGTACCCCAAATCATCTCCACAATTGATGATCACGTAATGTGATGCAACTTCGTAACAATGGCATTTCTATATTTTGTTTTGGTTGCGGGTTTCACAATTATTCTCTTTGTCCATTTAGGCTTTAGTTTGTGAGCTGACTAGTTTGCTTAATACAGATTGTTTTAAGGTACTATAATAACAACTACCTCTTTAGCTAAAAAAATACATCACAAACAAAAACAGCATCGCTTGTATATCCTCCATACTTCAGGTTGCAGTGTCGCACAAGCAATGATTCTTGCCCGGTACTTTGTAATGACGTTTACGTTACTCTACATTTCTGCCCTTCCGGGGCCTGGGAGGAGCGCACGCGCAGTGAGCATACATCACCGGACTAATTTGCCTAATCTTCCCGGTACTTTAGACCTCAGGTCGGAACACAAATTGCTACGGTCTAGAGGGACAAAAATGACCCTGTTAAAAAAAGTTCCTGGGGCAAAATGTTCCGGGTAATTCGGTCGAAAAGGGCCAATAGACTTGACATTTTGGAACCACAGCAGATGCAATAACCTCATGGACAGGCACTTGTCTATCCTCACTCAGTTAGCTGTAGACTTGTGCGATAGTGGGTGGGTGTTTGATCCATCCCGAACCACTATAACTTCAGAGGTAAAACATTTAAATCTGGAATCTCAGATGCAGTTCAAGGTATTCTAAATGGAACAGTGTTCTTGTACTTTAGAAGTACACACTTAGAAATTTGATTTGTAGCACTGTCAGTTATTCTTGCTTGAATAACAAATAGATTAATAGTACAATTGGGCATTTTAGGAAGGTCCTGATTTGGTTATTTTCTACCTTATCGTTAGTTGCACCCACCTGATTCCCAGGTCCAAATAAGTCCCATTGTTGAGGGTTGCAATGATAAAACGGAATGGAACTGGCTTAAACAGCCAGCGTTTGGGTTTAAATCCCCATGGTCACAACCTATAAACCTGTCAAATCCATTCATGAACCTGACTGAATATTAACAATTTAGTCTCATTTTTTGTCTAATGTATTTTCAAAATAATAACTGTCCATGTTCTAGAGGTTTTTCTGTTATTTTAATAATATATATTTACATTTGAAGAA
>JACXGM010019481.1:0-18471 GCA_016801145.1 Umbra pygmaea
CCCTGCTTGAGCCAGGGCTCCCAGACACCCTGCTTGAGCCAGGGCTCCCAGACCCCCTGCTTGAGCCAGGGCTCCAAGACCCCCTGCCTGTGCCAGGGCTCCAAGACCCCCTGCTTGTGCCAGGGCTCCAAGACCCCCTTGCTTGTGCCAGGGCTCCAAGACCCCCTGCTTGTGCCAGGGCTCCAAGACCCCCTGCTTGTGCCAGGGCTTCAAGACCCCCTGCTTGTGCCAGGGCTCCCTGTTCAACCTGACCCAGGGCCCCTCTCTGTCCCTCCTGACCCAGGGCCCCTCTTTGTCCCTTATGACCCAGGGCCCCTTTCTGTCCCTCCTGACCCAGGGCCCCTCTCTGTCCCTCCTAGCCCAGGGCCCCTCTCTGTCCCTCATGACCCCTGGCCCCTCTTTGTCCCTCCTGACCCAGCGCCCCTCTCGGTCCCTCTTGACCCGGGCCCCTTCTCTTGCCCACCCCGGTGTGGTGGGCATACGGAGGGGGCTCTGTTACACCCAGCTCTGGATGGACTGGGTTTAGTCCCCTTTTTACGTTATATCTCTTGTGTATAGGTTCCATTTGCTTTTGTTCAGTGTTTACACGGTGGTTGAGTTGCATAGGCTGGTTATTTGGTTGCTGCCCAATGTGTGTTCCTTGTTATAGTTTCTCCCCTATGCATGGTGTTGTGTTTGGCTCCCTCTGTGTCTGTTTCAGGGATTTTTGAGTTAGGTCTATGTGTGATGTCATATTAGTTCCCAGCTGTCTTGTATTACGTTAGTAGTTAAGTGGCATTTAACCCTCATGTTTCTGGTACACCCCTGTTCGTCAATGTTTCCCTGCTATGTGTCCTGATCTATGTTGTAGCCCCACGAGGCAGTTTTGCTTTCTCTAAAGTCTTTGTGTGACATTAAACTGCGTTTGCTATTGCATCTCCTTTGTGCCTGTCTTTTACTGTGATATGAATGGGATATGTGACAGACCATTACAAACAATTTTAATAATAAGGTTTTGGTCTGCCGGCTGTTGAAGCCTATCCATTTCATCAAAAAATAGAACCGCCAGTGCAATGTTCCGTTGTCGTGAAAACACACGCACACAAACACCAAGTCACCCACACACACACACAGAAACTAAGTTCGCCGGAGCGAGAGAGCAGCTACGGTAGTTAACGGAGCACAACAGGTGACACCGAAGCCACAAAACGCAACTAATCAGCACAGTTAAATGGATTTTCTGTTTGTGACATTGCATCTCTTTTTGGGGTTGGTGAAAAAAATAATTTATCTTACAAACCAACCCTGTGTTGTAGCCTTGGTTTCTCCCCAGCTGCGTTTTTTACGTTCACAATCTGTTTCTATAACAGACCGTATATATGGTTTCTATCTCCCGCTCTTGGCTTGCTTGATATGGCTGAACGATTAAGTCCCGCCCTCTCATTAGCTTAAGGATGTAGAAATACGGAAATAAATATATACGGAAATAAATAAATACAGAAATAAAAGAATATGGAAATAAATGAATATAAAAATAAATTAATACAGAAATAAATGATCCCAGAAATAAATAAATAGGGAAATAATATTGATTAATAAATGTATAATTTTATATTTGTATATTTTTATGTATATTTTTATGTATAAATATTTTTATAGACACATATATTTATTTATTTATTTATTTATTATTTTGGCAGACTTGGTCCTCCATACTATGGATCAACATTTATAAATAGTCCTGATGCATCATTGAGACGTGTGACATTCATAATCATCCACTGCTTTGTCGCACAGTCAGTGGCATTGTCATTAAACCCCCCCGGTTTCACAACGAGTGCTTACGGTCTAATATGCTGCTTCCGGATGGTTTTTCAGCTAATCCATTAGATTGCTTTCCCTCGTCAAATCTTGCAAAGAGCAATTGCTGCGTTATTTTCCTTGAAAGTTGCGGTGTTAAAGGCATTTTCGAAGGTCCCGCGGAAAGCTAAACACAGAAGTTTCTGACTACGCCACGTGATGCGTCTGAGCGAATCACGTTAGCAGAAATCAGAGGTAGCCAATGAGATTTCATCATTAGCATTAAATCCCCCTTAGGACATTTTCGATTGATTAGTGATAGAAAGGAAATGCCCTTATTTGGGTTGCATAGAGTTGTGCAGGAGACTCAGAGCTTTCCAATGGTATTGGGCATGACAGACTTCAATAAACAGGCGAAACTCGGCATGTCGCATTGGAATGCTAACTTCTTGGTAAATCCGGGAGAAACTTACTACCGCAAGTTAACAAAATGTAATAAAATAAACATCCTAATATATATTTTCAACATTTTCTTTATAGCAGCTTGAAAGAAAACATATTGAAGGAGTAAACTAGCCAAAAATCTCAAAATTTACCACTGCATGAAAAATCTATGTTTTTGCCTGCCGTGCCCCCCCTTAAAAGGACTAAAACAGTACTTTATGCAAACATGAGACAAAAGTGTGTCTTCAGATGATTTTTCAAAGTAGCAACAGTGTCATGACGAGTGGTAGGTGTAGAGAGAGATGGACGCAGACAGGTATAGGTTTCACATAATATTTAATGATTGACCAATCCAGGTACAGTAGGAATGACGGTTGCAGGGTACGCCTGATTCGCGTGCATAACAAACGTATATGAATATATATATATATATATATATATATATATATATAAGCTTCCTACGTGCTGTTTCACTACAGCGGCACAGACGCTGGAACAACAATGAACAGTAATATAGAACGTTAGCAAACAGACAAAATACAGGGACTCACTTTTCACAACTCAAAACCCTTCATAATGCTCCTGGACCAGCCTTCTCACTCGCTGACAATATAATAATGAATTGCGCCTTCCTCTCTCTCACCTAGGACTAATATGGGAACCGAACCAGCTGACAGTGATTAGATGATTAGATAACTCGGTCCCCAATCAGTACCTAAGTAAAGGAGAGGAAGGCGCTACATAGCGCACAACACAATATCTTATAAGTACACAGAAACACACAGATCATACATAATTGAATAAATAAGAACTACAGTACATACGCACTGGCTAAACTAACTAAGATAAACACAATAAGCTGAAATGTACAAATTCCATCTCTTACTTCAAATGGAACAGGAGTCCCAATGCAAAACAGTAGGAATGGCGTTCCACAGGTTTGGAGCCGCCGCTTCAAAAGAGCGGTCACCTTTGGTTTTAAAACGAGTGTGTGGGACCACCAGTAATCCCTGGTCAGATGAACTAAGGGACTGGATAGAAGTGTATGGATGTAGCAGGTCGGAAATATATGCAGGAGCCACACCATGCAAGGCTTTATAGGTCAGGCCCAGGGGCCTCATGTATAAACGTTGCATACGCACGAAAAGCTTGCGTGCGCTGGTTTCCACGCACATGGTGTGATGTATAAAAATTTACTTGACGTGAGAATGTGCGGGCCATCACGGAAACTTTTGAGCAGACGTGAGAATGTGTGGGCCGTACGCAAAGTCTTGTCTGGCTCTGTAACGTGACAAATTCTAACTGAAAAGTGCCATAACTCACCAAACATTAAAAATATTAAGTGTCCATACAGTTACCTACTGTAATACGTCAATGACGTTGACTATTCTAAAAACATAATTACATCTGCTAATAAAAGATTGATCATTGATGTGGATGACTCACATCAAAATGCCAAAACCCAAACGGGAAATGCTATTACCTCAATCTGCCACCACTCTACCACTACCACCAATAACTTCTGTTAAAATTGAAGGTGTCAAACGGACAACAAAATCATTCAGGAAATGCATGTCACCCTCTGTATATGGTTAACATTGCACAAGGCACATATTTTTTACCACCAATGAAATATATACTCGCTGTGCAGCTACAAGATTAACATAGGAAAATGCAATTGCCTTTGTGAGCCTGACTTTGGCTCATCCATAACGCACAGGAGGCATGACGCCCGTATCCACCTCTAGTAACAGTTGTAAATAAGTGAACAAGGTGTGGGAAACTAGGTGTAGCCTATAAAATGATGTGTAAATCATGCTGCTATATTCTATGCGCAATGGCTGCTGGCACTGCTAGAAGACATTGTAAATAGGAAAATCCGGAGAGAGCGTGTATTCAGAGACCAAACTGATTTGCTGGCCCGCGATGATGACTGGCTTATGAGTCGATTCAGGTTGCCAAGGGTTATCCTGTTGGAACTCTGTGCTGAGCTTGGGCTGGCTTTAGAATGTGAGACAACAAGGAAACACGCGTTACCTGTCGCTTTGCAAGTTCTCACCACACTGGGCTCCCTCGCAACCGGCGCTTTTCAGAGAGAGCTGGCTGACCGGTCAGGCATTTCCCAACCATCTCTGAGCCGCGCCATGGCAGCTATATGGAATGGTCTCACCCGTATGTCACCCAGGTACATAAAATTTCCCTTCATTGTTGGTGAGCAGGCCAACATTAAACTGCAATTCGCAGCGATGAGCCGATTTCCAAATGTAATCGGAGCCATCGAGTGCACTCACATTGCTATAAGGGCACCATAATGAATTTGCTTGTGAACAGAAAACACTTCCACTCTATTAATGTGCAAGTGATCTGTGATGCGCAAATGTGTTTGACAAATGTTGTCGCAAGCAGGGGCTGTGCAGGATGGCTTATTGGTAATAAATGTCATTTATGATCATTAGGCTATATGGTAAAATAAGGCAATGATCTTGTATTTGCATCTGAGTGTGTGGTTAATGTATACCCGTAGCTGACCGTGGTTACCCGTTGCAAACTTGGCTCCTCACCCCGCTCAAAAACCCCCCAAAATGAGCAAGAGCAGCGTTACAATGATGTGTATATATAGGGGGCTCGGTCAGTGGTGGAGCGGACCTTACGGCAGCTGAAAGGCCGTTGGCGCTGCCTGATTATAATGTGTTATGAACCTAGTGACAGTTTTCCACTCCGCCGACTTTTTTTTCTCCTAATACCTGATGACAGACCTTGTTTCCTCGCCTTCACCTCTGTTGTTGGAACCGCGATCTCACAGTCTGTGAAAATGTTCTTTATTGTGTTTAGCCATTGTAATTCAGGCAAATAAATGACCTAAGGGGCGCATATATAGGCTATCTGCATATTCATTTATGGGAGGAGGCAAGGCGGGGTCAGTGGCTCGTTCACGTGCATTTACTCTCAAGTTGATTGTGATTTATAAAGGAAAGGTGCACAGGACCTGGCGTACGACCGGTTTTATACATGTGAATTTTTCTGTGCGTAGGTACTTTTCCAGTTTTGGCCGTACGCCATCTTCTGATATGTAAGCTGCGCAATCTTTTATACAGGAGGCCCCATGACTTTATATTTGATCCTATACTTGATTGGAAGCCAATGTAAGGAGAATACAATTGGGGTGATATGCGACCTCCTGCTGGACCTGGTCAGCAGCTTCGCAGCAGAATTCTGGACAAGTTGTAACCATTCCTGAGATGACTTGCTATTTAACAGTCAGTTCTATTTAAACCTTGTCTCTCTACTCCGTAAGTAGGCTAAACCCACAAGCAAAGAGGAACTTGTAATGGAAATTCAAACCTTTTGGCTCGAGAAATTATTGGTGAAGTTCTAGAAGAAATACATAGATCACATTTTAAATGTTCTACCTGTGGTCTTGGAGCTTCAGGGAGAGGCAACAAAAATGTAGAAATAAGCCTTTTCGGCCTCACTGTACTGTACCTCCAGATTTAGCCTATATTGACAACTCAACTGCATTTAATTTGTGTTTTTCACTGCAAAGCATACTGTAAATTAATTTCTACAAATAAATGTCATCAAATGTATTAGGCATGTGTTTTTTATTGTAAGTATTCACAATCTGACATAAATAATCCTGTAGCAAACACCTTAATCATATTTTTAATTTCTACAAAACTAAACCATGTTAGAATTCTAGAATACAAAATAAACCCCAATAGGATTCTAGAATGTGACTGTAGATTACTGAGAATTGTAATATATATATATATATATATTATTTTACACATCTCAAAGAAACAGACATAGTACAAAAAACAACAAATCATTTACAATTACAAAATCTTGCAACTACATTTTGTGTTCCTTATACATATATTAACATTACAAAACCAAGGCTGTAATTAATAACACTTCTACAATAAATAACAAGCTAATTTAGGTGCTCAAACTGCCGGAAATGGGAGAGCAGGTAAGGTTTTCTTTTCAGGTAAGAAGCACCCCCCTGTTCAAAATACCTTCCTGCGCTACTGCTCACAGCTACCCCATGTATCATTTACATTGGTATGGAATAATTCAATGATGCGTCATAGGAAGCCATATCTGCTCTTCATTTGAGTAATCAAATGTTAATCTACATGGCACATACCAGTGGGCATGCACAACAAACTGGGATGATTGAGAAACAAGGCTGCCTTACCACTGAACCTCAGAGTGTTCATTATATCTGCTGTGTCTGAGAGGTTTCTGTCCCTGATGATCACCAAAGCAAAAAAAATCGGATAACGAGTACTACATATTGTTTTATAAAATAAAGGTCATCAAATGTATTAGGCATGTTTTTTTTATTGTACTCTAAAGTGTTCACATTCTTTCTTTATTTATTAGTTTACAAAATAAATAATTTTACCACAAAGAGAATAGAGTATTTGTAAATTATTAAAATAATAATAAACCTGCCATTTATCAGAGAATTTAGATTATGATCTACTCACAGTATACTTAATTTTCTCAAGTTGTAGAAAATACAAAACATTGCTTAGCCAAAGAGAGCCTAAGGGGGGGCTGACAAGATTTCCACCTTAGCAAAATTCTGCGGCGTGCCAGTTGTGACGTAAAAGCAATGATGTCAGCATTTTAATGGCTTAACAAGAGAGGGTCCCCTGGAATCAAATGGATTTTAAGTGCCTCAGATAGGATGTGAAATACGCAATTCCAATAGTTGCTCAATTTAGAGCACAAAAAACATGTCATAGAGGTCACATGGGGGGACTGACATCTTGTCACACACATCGTTCACTGTGGGGTACATTCTAGAAGGTCTGAACAGTAATGAACTCTATTGACCACCTTGAAATGAGTAAGTCCAAGACGGGCACAATATTAGGTGGTGCTTACTCTCTCAATTGCTCTATCCCAAAACTCATTTTAAAGTTCCAGAACCATTTCTCGCGCCCAGACAGATTTTGATCTGTTGGTGGAGTTTTGGTCAAAATACATAAACAATTAATAGACCTGAGAGATCAGTGAGTTCTATTGAGGTGAGAGAGTCAATAGCTCGTCCAATGGCTGTGTAGAGGGCAGGGAAGGAAAACATGCAAATTCAGAAGAAATTAAATGACTCATCTGCAAATACCAAAACAATTGTGATAAAGGCAAGGTATATTTAGCAGCCAAGTTGGGAATATTAGAGAATACTCTATTTTCAAAAAAGGTAATGGAATGTTTTAACACCCTTTGCCTTCCATAGAGAGAAGGCGTTGTCAACCATTGATGGAGTGGACATGATGGACCATGATGGAAGTACGGGAGAGCTTAAAATGTCGTCGGAACTGGTACCAGATCTTAAGTGTAGTTAGTACTCCTGGGTTGCCAGTATAACGGGAGAGATTTATTGGGAGAGCGGAGCACAGTAAAGCTGGTAAAGATGAAGAGGTGCAAGACAAACCTTGTAAATGACACCAGGGTGTATCTGGGGAATGCAACCAGAATTATGGTTTCTGAAGGTTGGTGGCCCAGTAATCATATAGAAAATTAGGAGTGTAAGCCCTCCACTGAATTTGCATCTCTGTAGTAAGGAACCTACTAACCCTGGGTACCTTCCCACCCCAGATGAAAGAAGTAACAGCCTGGTTAATCACTTTAAAGAAAGACAAAGGCAAAAACACAGGAATTGAGTGAAAAAGGTATATCAATTTAGGCAAACTATTCAGTTTAACAGAATTGATCTTCCCAATAAGAGACAGAGGTAAATTGCCCCATCTAAGAAGTGAGATGGGGAGAAAAGTTAGCTGAGTAGAGAGCTGGCAGTGAGCGAGTCCAAGGTATTTGAAGCCCAAGTGATTGAGATGAAGAGGCAAATCTGTCTGCTGAAGCTGTAATGTAGCTGGATTTAATGGGAAACACTCACTCTTTTGCAGATTTAGTTTATAACCTGAGAAAGAGCTAAAATTCTCCAGAATATAGAGAATAGCTGGTAAAGACAATGTGGGATTATGCACATATAATAACAAGTCATCAGCATATATATGTTCACATTCTGACAGATAATTTATACTTACTGTAATCATGTTTTAACAGAAATACTTTTAAGAACACATTAAATACTGTAGTTGAATTTCATTTATCAAAATATACGGTTGTATATGTATGCATGTATGTATGTATAAGCCCAATTTCCAATGGGGACATGTCCCCCCCACTTTTCAAAATCCCATGTGTCTCCCCCACTTTTCAAAATCCCATGTGTGTCTCCCCCACTTTCAAATTTGTTTGTTAATGATATTTTAACCGCACACTGTCATCTCCACGGAGGAGCAGGACCAAGCAGGACACAGAGTCAATGCGCACGTCCGCGTCCACAAACGTCACGTGCACACTTTAAAAGTAGCTAGTTCACAGAAAAGTTCTCATGACCAGGTATTGCGGTTGCCGCACAGTCAGCGATGAGATGGCAGAAACAACAACAGATGACTTTAATGTCATCATGGCTGAAAAGAAAAAATGGAGATGTGAGTTGGTTGATTCAGTAAATTAGTTCAGGTCAGGATAATCATATTTTCTGTCTACACAGAACTTTCTGTAGTGTGTACCATGAAAACGAGTCTGGGTGCTAAATTGGCCTGCCTGCAGTCCAGATCTTTCACCTATAGAGAACATTTGGCACATCGTTAAATGGAAAATATGTCAAAGACAACCACAAACTCTTCAGCAGCTGGAAACCTATATAGGGCAGGAATGGGACCAAATTTCAACACCAAAACTCCAGGGCCCGTATTTATAAAGAATCTTAATGCAAAGAGTAGCTGCTAGTGAGAAAATTCTTAGAAATGTGGGCGTTTACTCTTAAAATTAAAAAAAATCATAGTAAAGAAAAAACTAATTCAGATACTTTTAACTCTTAAAAGATGTCCTAAGGCCAAAATTGGTAGGAGTACAGATGAGGACTTTTAAGAGGCTTAAGAGTTCCTTCAGTAGAGGAGAAAATGGCGAAATTACGAAGAGGGAGAAAAAATATGTTGCAGACAATGGATGACAGTGAGTCAATAAGACGCTATATAGATTAGATCGTGCAGGGATCATGTTTGTGACCGATCTTATTAGAGACACGCTAACTTCTCCGACACAGCGCAGAAATGTCACTGCCAGAAATAAAAGTAATCACTACATTAAGATATTTGGCAACTGGGAAAATGCAACAATGTAGCAGTGATGATTTGGGTCTGTCACAACCTTCTGTAAGCAGAGTGATCACACAAACAATTACAGCACTTTCAGAACCTCTTATTGTGTCGCAGTGCATTTACTTTCCACTGGACATTCCCACCTTGCAGGCATAAAAAACTGCATTTATGAATATGGCAGCCTTGTTGTCTGAGTAATTGATGAAACCCACATCCAAATTATTCAACGTGATCTCCGAAATATGCGATACTACCACGGACACTTAACTTCTAAATCTGTGACAGTTTCACAGAATAATTAAAATCACTCAGTTTTTTCCTTCTTGGACAACCAACCAATCACAGTCTTCAAAATATTGTGTCATACATAGCAACGGGGTCAGCCTGGCTCCTCACTAAGATGACAGTTTTTGTCTTTTCCTAGCTCAGAGTTGCTCTTAGATCGGTCTAGAATAGGGATATTCAACTCTGGACCTCAAAGCCAGATCCACTCCACTTTTTCATTGCAACCCTCTAATCTGAGACTTATTTAGACCTGGGACACCAGGTGAGTCCAATTAATGTTGAGGTAGAACAGAAAACCAGCAGGCTCCGGACCCCGTAGGGTTAGAGTTGAATACCCCTGGTCTAGAATCACTCTTAAGCTAAGACTCCTGCATAAAAGTTTTTAAGCTAAATTAGGAGTTTTCAAAGGGGATTCTTAGAATCTTTATGAATACGGGCCCAGACATTCATAACTTCGATGCCCAGATTTTTCACACTGTTTTGAAAAGAAGAGATGTTACACCATGGTAAACATTCCCCTGTCCCAACTATTTTGAAACCTGTAGCAGGAATCAAATTTTAAATGAGCTCATTTAGTGCATAAAAAATTAATATTTATCAGTAAATGTATTATTATGTAACATGTATTATGTTATATATGTTCTGCTGTGAATAAAATATTGACTTGTGGTTGAAAGTTTTTTAGTTTGCATGTTATTCAAATCTAAAAAATGTCCAAGCTTTTCTGGAGTGCGGGTTGTAGTTTCAGTTGTGATTAACTTTTTAATATTTTTATTTGTGTCATACTTTCATATTAGAGGACAGATGTGGTGAAGAGGCTTCAAGACATGGAGGGTGAGACAATTTATTTTAATTATGTCTCATGTCAGAAACAGGCTAGCACATTTTCATATGTTATAGGAGAGACCTGAGGGGACAGGCGCAAGTGAAGAAGGGCAGGCAGGTAAGCAAGAAGCTGAACCCAACCACGCTAACCCAAAGCTTATTGTAGTGCAACAGCTCACCGATAAAACCCTACAGTTCCAAGTATCCAAACTGTGAATTTCCTTGGCTCCATTACAGTCCAGGAGTAAATGGAATTATATGTTTTTTCTGTGCTCAAGCTTTGGGGCATGAAAAATCGAATTTAGCCAAGAATACAGATCAAACATTTGTCAAAATTGGTTTCCGAAACTGGAAGAAGGAAACACAAAAATTTGCAGAACATATCCAAAGCAATGCACACAAAGTTGCCGTCATACCCACTGCCAAAAAAACAAAACCAGTAGATATCCATTTATCTTCCACCAAAGCTGTACAGCAACAGAAATCAATATGGTGTCTCAAGAAAATTGTGGGTTCTGTACAGCTCTTTGCATGCCAGGGAGCTGCTCTTAGGGGCCATGCAGCTGAAGAGGGTAACTTAAACCAGTTACTAAAAGTAAGATGTGAAGATGAATCTGGCTTAGATAAATGGCTGTCAACAAGAAAACATGATTACACATCCCCCAAAATCCAGAATGATATTTTTAATCTATTTGGTAACAGCATAATTAGGGAAATCATTAGCTCAATTCACATGCTGCCTCTACTCCAATATTCCATTATTCCATTATTACTGATGGAACACAGGGCAATGAAGGAACTGAACAGGAAGCCATGTGTGTCAGGTATGAAGACCATGATTTGGTCCCCCATGAGGTCTACTGGGGGTTTTTATGTCTCAAGCACAACTGGGGAAAACCTAGCAAAAGTTGCCACAGATGTGTTGTTGCGCCTGAATCTTCCGCTGTGTGGTCTGCGTGGAAAATCATATGATGGAGCAGCGAACATGTTGGGCAACAGAAAGGGAGCACAGGCCAGGATAAGGGAGATGCACTTTGGATGTACACTGTTGCGCCCACTGTGCAAATCTGGTCACCCAGGCTGCTTGTACAGCATCATCATTGACATCTGATGCCCTGGATTGGGTCCACAAGCTTGGCTGTCTGTACAAATTGTCAAGGAAATACAAAACAAAATTTGTGAACACTGCAACTGTAGTATCAGGGACAGTTAGCAACCTGCAACCTTTGTGTCAAACAAGATGGACGACCAGGACTCCAGCAATCTCGTCTGTGGTATGTCAGTATCAGTCTGTGCTACTCAGCTTTGAGGCCAGGGCCCAAACAGATGCTTTAAACACTGGTGTGACAGCAAGAGGGCTGCTGGAGAGATTTGGAAAAGGTACCACAGTTTTAGGACTCATAATGGCCATGGAAGTAATCCAGGAGTTGGAGTGCCTTAATTGCACACTGCAGAAGCAGACAGAAACAGTGTATGGTATGCTCTCTACAGCAGATTGTGTGAGGACAACCCGAGGGCAAAGAGAACTGATGAGAAGACCTAGGAGATATACAACCATGCAACAGAGATGATTAGCAATTTAAATATTCAGCCCATAACCATGCCCCACATCCGTCATCCACCAAAACACTTCATTGGCAATGTGCTGGATACTGTGGACATCCAGTTGAAGGAGAGGTTTGACCAGGGTGGTCTGAAAACACTGGCAAAGCTGGAGGAAGCCCTCCTAACTGGGGAGATGCACATGGCTGTGGTAGACCAGTATCCTGAATTAAATCACTGAAGGTGCAGCTGAACATGTTTAAGGTACAATATACATACACAACCACTTCAGAAGCCGCAACTATTCTGAGGAATCAGTTGCCTGTAGTCTGTGGCCTTTTCAGCAAAGTAGAATCACTTGTACAATTTCTTATTTCCTACTGCCTCTGCTGAAGCAGAGAGGAGTTTCAGTGCTTTGAGGAGGTGGAAGAACTGGCTGAGCAGCACAATGTTGCAGATTCACATTAACAATGTAGCAGTCTGTCACATTCACAAAGAAATACTGGATAAAGTCAGCAAGGAATACATTTGCCAGGAATTTATTTTATTCCCCTTCCTGAATTGCTCAGAACTACAATTCCCATAACCCGGACTCAATCACCCAAATTCAGTACACCTGCTCTCACTCAGGCTCTATAATAAGCACACACACACCATGGCCTCTTCGCAAGGTATTGTAAGTACATTTTTGTCTTCTGCTGAGCATTTATTCTTGGATTGTTATTTTGGCCTGACCCTTGCATTGTATTCAGTATTGTGTTTTTGGATTATTCCCTGTACCGTTGCCTGATCTGTTCCTGCCTTGACTCCTATCGTTTTGCCTGTATGAGTACCTGTTCCGTGTACCTACTTCTGCCTGTTCGTTTCACCTGGATTTGTTTATGGACCTCTGCCTGTTTGACTGCCTGGTTTTGCGGTACAGTACGTTACTCCTGACATTTATATTTAAATAAACATCATTGTAATTCATAACTGTTGTGGAGTAATCGTTACACAAGTACAGACAGTGTTACACACAAATACAAATACACAAGAATTATACAAAGGGTAGAGTAAGGAATAAAGATAAAAAATACAGTCAAATTTCAACGAGGTAGATGTAAGTACATGTACAATTAGTGCAAAGAAATCAGAGATTCAGAGGTAGATTGAATTATTTTACAGGGTGGCAGGCAAATACAATAAATAAGTTAACACTAGTATGACTGTGCAAATGGTAACAGTGCAAATAACATTTGGTGAATAATATATTGGTCAGACAATGTAGCAGAGGATGTCGGGGGAGGAACCATGAGATTTTCTGGAAAATGGTATACAAAACCTCTACATTGAGAAAAAGCTATAAAGGTTAACAGAAACAGCAAAAGTGAGCCATAATGACCAAAGACAATATAAATATAAAAACAAAATATACACTAAGCAGTCACGGATAAAGGGAGGAATTGAAGTTAGTTAGTGAGTGAATTGCGTGCACGCGCAAAGTGCGGGAGATCTAAACAAAGGCCTAGCAGATAGCTAGCTAGCAGTGGTACCATGCTATGAATGATGACCTAGCAATGAGCAGTAGCCAAATCATAAATGGTCCATTGATCAAAGTGGGACCAGAATTGGGTGTTTGAGAGAGTTATATAATGTATTCCAGAGAGTTGATTGAAGAAATCAGGAAATGGGTCCATTTATTAGAGACTGGCAGGGATGCTCACCAGAGCGAGTGTCGATGTCGAATGCTAGCGGCCCAGGGAGTGTTAGACTAGGGCGCCGGCAAATGGACAGTCACGGTGGTTGGAGACGGGCTGCATCGGACAAGCACAACTCTAGGGCGTCAGTGTTTGAATTCCTTGGATGAATTTGTGTCGTCGGACAGCCGAGAGGTTGGTCGATCTCAGTTCTGTGTTGATTGAAGATGCTGCATGTTGTTGGTATTGGCTTAGGTTAATATGTAGCTTAGCCGATGTAGGCTAGCCAAAGACAGCAGTCGCTATCCGGTAGAGTGGTAGGTAGCTAGTTGCTAACAACAGACGGATAGCTAGCTATCTACCGGGGATCCAGGTGTGGTAGATAAACTGCAGGAAACAAGTCCCAGTGGGGAGTGTGGTTCATCAGAAGTATCCGTAATGAATTAGAAAGGAGCGATTGTAAATAAAAATAAAATTAGACAGCGAAGGTTAAGACGAGAAGACAAAAGGGGCTATATACACTGGACTGGACGAAAACAGAACTTGCACCCTTACCAAGATGTATGTATATGTATATTTAAATGCCTTAAAGATTAATAATCAGGGGGGAAAATATCCACAGAAAAGTTAGCCCTTGGCTTGTTTCAAACCCGAAACCTCTGAATGACAAGCCCTGTGGTCAATCGACTACACTACATGTCCTCTGTAAAAAATCAGTGGAAATAGTATTTGTGCATTTCCTCAGAGCATAGGTGATATCTTTAAAATAGATTTTGGCGTGCTTCTCTCCAAAATATGATGTCTCTTTCAATATAATATCATCAAAAAAAACATGAGGTCTGTTTAAGTACAGTAATAGGCTATATTAATGCTGTGATCAGATCATGTAACTGGCTGGTTTACAGAGTACTGTATAGCAGTCTAGTGCTCTGTTTAGAGTATAGCTCTCTAGCGCCCCATCTGTCTGTAATACATGGTCTAGTAAATTATTGTGTTTTGACGCGGTGAGAAATGCTCAAAATCTTACAGTGGACCACTTGTGGAGAGCTTCAAAAAGCCCTGCAATTAGCAGGTATTGTTGTCTCAAAGAAAACAGTAAGTAATGCACTCCACTGCCATGGCCTGTATGCATGCTCACCATATAAGACTCCTTTTGATTGCTGAAAAAATGGCACTACACATCACCCTAAAAACACCATACCAACAGTGAAGTTAGGAGGTGGGAACATCATGGTGTTGGCCTGCTTTTCAGCAAATGGTACTGGCAAACTTCACATAATTGAAGGAAAGATGAATGGGCAAATTTACATTCAAGACATTCTTGACCAAAATCTGCTGCTATCTACCAGGATGATGAAGATAAAACGAGGATGTGCATTTCAGCAAGACAATGATCCCAAACACACAGCCAAAGAAAGAAAATAATGTTGCTAGAATAGCCCAGCCAATCACCTGACTTAAATCCCATTAAAAATCTATGGAAAGAACTGAAGATCAAGATTCATAGAAGAAGCCTAAAGAACCTTCAAGATTTGAAGACTGTTTGTGTGGAAGCATGGGCCAAAATCACACCAGAGCAATGCATGTGACTAGTTTCTCCATACAGGAGAAAGCTGTCATTGAAGCTTGAAGCTGTCATTACCAACAAAGGCTTTTGTACAAAGTATTAACTGAATATAAGTAAGCATGTTAAATACTTTTTCCCTGTGTAATTTCACATTATTACACAACTTTTTCTGAACTTATTGGTTTTGGTTTCTTTGTACATATGGATTACTTGGGTTGTTACCAACATCTGGTGAAAATCTCAATGTCAATATTATCTTTGGAAATATATTTACTGAGAAAAATTGTGACATGTTCAATACTTATTTCACCTGCTGTATCTTCTTTCATCACATTTAAAAAAAAAGGTGATACATAAACATATTGTAAACAATCATATTTACTAAATGTTGTGATCACGTATTGCACAGTATAATGTGGCTGCCTTTTCAGATCATTTTAAATGGTCTAGCGCCACTCTCTGTCTGTAATAGTCCATTACATGTTTACTTAATGTACCGTTTATTGACGCAGTATGAGTGCCTCAAAATTAGATGAGAAACATCTGTATATTCAAACTGGCATAGTGCTCCCCGTGATTTGGAGCCTAAAATCACATTAAATACGTTCTAAGGGAACTATTTTGCAAAACCGAATATGTGAAATATGAACGTATGAAGATCATGACGTAGCATATAAGTAGCGTAGATTTTGCTAGGGCGGAGGCTGGGGATGGTGGACAGGCATATAAATTTCCGACTTTCATGCCAGATTACAAATCCAGATGGACACTTTGTGCATGTTTTATTGTCCATTGCAGCGTGATGCAGACAGGCGATTGTGAGATTTTTTGTAATCCTAATAATAACCTTGATCCTAACGTTAACCTCAGTAACGTCATGTCTAATCTTAACCGTTAGTAACCTCATGCCTAATCTTAATCGTTAGTAACCTCATGCCTAATCTTAATCGTTAGTAACCTCATGCCTAATCTTAATCGTTATTAACCTCATGCTTAACCTTAACCGTTAGTATTCTCATGCCTAACTTTAACCCTAACTTTCACTGTTAATGTTGCAAAATAATTTTGACCGCTATGGAATGTGTGGAATGTTCTAAAAATTACATTAAATATTTTTATTTACTCTGGAATGGACATTTAATATACCATTATTTTATCTGGTACTGTGATTGACAAGATATTCACATTTATAGCAATGCCCTGGGCAATCGTTACAGAGGGAGGAGACAGGATGAATGTGCCAATTGATAATATGATGATTAGGTGACCCTGCTTCAGAGGCAAACCATCAGAAAAATTCAGGACACTTTTTTCTGCTGGCAGATTCTGGACTTGATACTGTGGGAGCTTTTTCCTTGTAATGATAAATTAACAGAACAATATCCAATAAGTTGGAAATGCAATGTAGCACAAAAGAGGAGTCTACATGGAGTGTGTGACAAAAGGTCAGCTAGATATATTTTTCTTAGAATGCATAGAAATCATTGTTATATGTTGTTAAATATTACTTTGTATTGTTTGGTCTTTCTTTAAAACTGTAGACCTCATAAAACATGATGCAGCAAAGATTGAAGTTATACAATCAATTGAGAATGATTTGAGGAGTTTTGAAGTAACGCAACATTTTAGAAACTACAGATATAGATGTTCCACTGAATTCCTGATCTTTATTTTTCCAGTTTTATTCACCAATTGATTTGATACAAAGATTGACTAGATAACAACTAATAGTTTACAGTTTAGTAAATGTTGCAGTGATGTCACACCTATTGGGAAGGTGTTTTTGGGGACTGCCGTGACGAAAACATAACCAATACAACAATTTTGAGCTGTTTAGAGGTCTGAAGTGATCCTTATTTTTTTTTCAGAGCTGTCGTTGCTATGGCCCTTTAATATCAGTGTAGGGACCTGTAATTAAATACACACCATATGTTGAGAGTTGTCTGTTAGAAGAGATGGACCTGCCATAGGTTTGATTGTATATGAATGTAAAGATGTGTGTAGAAGACAAAATAGACTTTCTTAGTAAGGTGTTGGGCCACTATGAGCCCCCAGAAAAGCTTCAGTGCACCTTGGCATCGATTGTACATGTAAAACTCATTTCAAGGGATGAAACACCATTCTTCCAAAACATATTTCCTAATTTGGTCCTTTGATGAGTGCTGTCTAAAATATAAATCTCCAATAAGTGTTCATATGGGTTGAGATCTTGTCACTTCGAAGGCCATAGCATATGATTCACAGCATTTTCATACTCATCAACCCATTCAGTGACCTATCATGCCCTGTGGATGGGGGCTTGTCATCCTGGAAAAAAACACTCCCATCAGGATTGAAATTTTTCTCCATGGGATAAAAGTGATCAATTTGTAATTATTTGCAGAACCCTTCTATCTAAGGGGACAAGTGGACCCAAACCAAGCCAGGAAAATGCCACTTATATCATCTCTATTAATTATATTCCTCTACTCCATTCAGGTTTTTCAATTTCAGGTTTTTCCATTCAGGTTTTAAAAGCAAAACTAGACTGCATTGGCTCTTTAAAGAATAACCAGCATCAAAACACCAAGATTGCCAACTCTTGTACTGTGCTAATCATTTGTGTACATCTTTTATTTTACCAATTTTAAGTGTGAATGAGATGACAAATCACAACATATTGGCATATTGCTGCCTGGGATTTGTGTTAGCCAAAACATCTACCTTGCCATGTCGCTCTCCAGCGACTCCTTTTGTGCAGATCGAGCACCTGCACAGTCGTGGTCAACAGTTCTGCTTCTGTGTTCTTGGATCTTTTTGTCAGTATTTAATATGGTATATGGAAGTATAATTACAAAAAAAGTGTCAAAGGCTTTTATTGACAATTACATTAAGGTTATGCAAATAATCAATATTTGCAGTGTTGACCCTTCTTTTTGAAGACCTCTCAATCTGCTCTGGCATGCTGTCAATTAACTTCTGGGCAACATTCTGGCTGATTGCAGCCCATTCTTGCATAATCAATGCTTTGACTTTGTTAGAATTTGTGGGTTTTTGTTTAGTCCACCCACCTCTTGAGGATTGACTACAAGTTCTAAATGGGATTAAGGTCTGGGGGGTTTCCAGGCCGTGGACCCAAATTTTTATGGCTTATGACAAGGTGCTCCATCATGCTGAAAAAGGCATTGGT
>JACXGM010019482.1:0-18377 GCA_016801145.1 Umbra pygmaea
GGTGGCAGCATCATGGTTTGGGCCTGCTTCTCTTCAGCAGGGACAGGGAAGATGGCTAAAATTGATGGGAAGATGGATGGAGCCAAATACAGGACCATTCTGGAAGAAAACCTGATGGAGTCTGCAAAAGACCTGAGACTGGGACGGAGATTTGTCTTCCAACAAGACAATGATCCAAAACATAAAGCAAAATCTACAAAGGAATGGTTCACAAATTAACATATCCAGGTGTTAGAATGGCCAAGTCAATGTGCAGACCTGAATCCAATCGAGAATCTGTGGAAAGACCTGAAAACTGCTGTTCACAAACGTTTAGTCTCTCGATGTGCAAAACTGATAGAGACATGCCCCAAGCAACTTACAGCTGTAATCGCAGCAAAAAGGTGGCGCTACAAAGTATTAACTTAATCAATTTTTGCACACCCAATTTTTCAGTTTTTATTTGTTAAAAAATAAATTTCGTTCCACTTCATGATTGTGTCCCACTTGTTGTTGATTCTTCACAAAAAAATACAGTTTCATATCTTTATAATTGAAGCCTGAAATGTGGCAAAAGGTCGAAAAGTTCAAGAGGGCCGAATACTTTCGCAAGGCACTGTAATATACAGTATTATAGACGAAAGTTCAATAAATATGTGAATGTGTTATCGCAAGCACATCTTGTTTCTTCATTTTTTTGCTCCTTCAATTTTTGGTGCCTTATCAGTTTTCATTATATCGATTCCATTCAAGCAGCACCATATACATTCTACTGCGGTGCAGTGATCTTATAGGTTTGTGATTGATTGGTCTTCTATTTTTTTTATTGACATTTATACACGATCATGTTTCTAGTCACAATGACTTGGACAGATTTATAGCTGTGGTATGCTATCATCAAATTTTGAGGCAATCCTACTGCGTTAAAACACGATAGATTAAGTGAACTATTGTAGACATTTAGTTGTGCTAGACTGCTATACTTAAAAAAATATCTACATTAGGTTAATGATTCATGAGAATGTATAGTATAGTTGTCAAAGCACATGCCTTTCAAGCAGAAGTTACTTGTTCGATTCACGAGTGTGGAAATTGTTGTGGAGATAAATAAACAAACAGATTTCAGATATTTTAATGTTTCAGAAGTTATAGTGTTTTGTTTACAGCTTGTACTGACAAAAGGTGTAATTGAGTCCACTTCTTTGGCTTGGCAGTAATTCCTTGATGGAAAACTCCTTGTATTTATCTTCCACCTTCGGTGGTGTAATCGAAGAGCGTCACCAGACTTTAAAATGGGGGATTGGATGTGTGTAATGACATTGGTTATAATTATGTGGGCTAGATATTACATTATTTGTTATAACAGCACGAAATCGAGGTCAAACCCCAAGATCAGGTCTTGTTTTCATGGACTCAGCTACAACGTAACCCAGCTTATGGATAGGGACCTTCAATAATTTACATGTCTCAAAGTTATTTATTTCACATAATGCCCAAAACATTTAAACAAATTTATTCCTCAAGACTTTCCCTGGCTGGAAATTATAATGCACAATTAAAATGGAACTTTGAATAACCACACCTTTTGTCGATAATCCCACAAAAATATTTTGGGTAAATTTAACTATTTTTCTATATTTTGAATACATTGAAGATATATTTCAATTCATTTAAATCTATATATTTGTTTAATGCATTATCAGGAAAGCCTTAAAGCGTAACTCTTGCCAAAATGCAACCTAAGGTCTTTTTTGAATGTACACATATCAAACTTTTGTTTAAAAGCATAATTAGGACGGAAAAGCAGTTTTTAAGATTTTCCCTATTTTTGGTTTCGGTCAAATCGCCTTTTGAACGGGAGGGATGGAGCAGAGGTGGGTCCAAGTCATTGTTTTCAAGTTACAAGTCACATTTGGCTGCAACAATGAGACTTCTAATTTTCATGTTGCCTTCAAAATAAAGGTCTGCAGAGTGTCTATACTTTTAGATCGTATTATGTAAGCTACAGTTTCAAAGGTAAAATCTATGTGCGGGAAATTATAAATGAGGAACATTTCAATAATACTTTACATAGGTTCCCTCTACAAAGATAATCTAGCACAAGCAAATTAACAACAATAACATCAAAATAGGAGTTATTATTAACAATATTGTTCTCTGCATTAATTTAAGCTTTATCTCTACATTAAAATAAGTGTTATTGAAATAGAAAATGTTCGTTGTTTATCATTTATCATTAGGGACACTAATATAATTGCATCAAAATCGCTATTGTTAAAACACTGGCAAAATGGGAGCCACCAGAATCACAAACTGCTAAGGTGAGTTGTACAAAACCTTTAGTTTTAGTAAACTCTGTGTACACAAACAGTGTTCTCAATGCTCAAGTTCATGTGTACAGCACCTGGTGATACTTCGAGCAAAGTTTCATGTTGTGTCGAGCCTTCTTAGTGTTTTAAAAATAGTGATTCAAGTAAAGAATTTAATAAACATTGGATTTCTCCATTTGTAACACACCCCCACAGGTATTCTTCTTATCTGATATAACTGAAGTCGGGTTGGTTTCATGTGGGCAGGGGTTAGATGGAAACACAATCCAAACCGTGATATTTGTGGTACGGCCCGGCACGGCCCTGCGGTGGAAAAGCTTCATAATTGGCCTCCATGGAACCCTGTTAGTTTCCTCATGTTGCTTTGAAAACTCAAACATCAAAGTACAAATTCTCAGACCTCTTTTATAGCTGACACATGTACTGCTAATTGGCAATCCAGCTATCTTGACCATGGCAGCAGCATTCATAGCTGTGATTTAGTTACATTTGAAGTGAATTTTACAACCATCCTACCCTGTAGAATTATTAATGTACTTTACAAATGCTTATTTACATGAGCAGTGATTACCTGCACTTTTGCCACTCAATCTGATATAATAATACCTTCTCTAGACACAAGTACATCTAGAAAGCAGAAATTATAAGAGCTTTGTTTAATTCATAGTAAAAACAAACCAAAACTGGCAACAAGCCAGCCTGTCTGCCATCCCTTCTTCTGTGAAAACAAATGGGCAGCATTAAATTGAAGCTAGTGATCACATACATCATAATACAGAGAACCTTTCAAATACAAATAGATGTTTCTCGGGACAGTCTGGGCTGTTTTCAGGCTATATTTTGCCTTGTAACTCCAGCGTGGATCCAGTGATATGGAGGATGGTAATTGTACAAGCAATCAATGAGAAAAAAAACTACAATTCAAAGAAATTAATAGAGCAACATGTATTGTAAATCACTTTTACTATGTTTTTCTAAAATCGATATAAAAAAGTTTTTAATAGTTATTCTCATTTTGTAAAGTTTATATGAATATTAGTTTTAAAAAAATATTATTTCCTGGCTGTTGATGTGTTAGAAAAGGAGGGGAGGTGGTTTTCAAATTAATTAATCATATTTACACACTAAACAAAAATATGATTGTAACACATTTGTTTTTGCCCGATTAATCATGAGCTGAACTCAAAGACTTAAGACTTTTTCTATGTACACAAAACGCGTATTTCACACAAATATTGTTCACAAATCTGCCTAAATCTGTGTTAGTGAGTACTTCTACTTTGCCGATGTGACGTTTCCCCTCCACAGTGGATAAAGTAGAGGCAGGCACGAAGGAGATGCAATCAAACATCTTTTATTTACAATAACAGCTCGAACAAAACAATGACTGCCACGAGGGGCAAAGCAAAAGATATCTAACCCGATACACAGGAACACGCAACATGAAACATTGACCGACACGGGAGGGAAGCAAACATACAAACTAAATACTGAAACAAATGAGGAATGCACAACACCTGGGGATAACAAGCAATGACGTAACCTAAACAGAATAACACAAAGCAATGATCGAAACAAACACAAGGGGGAACCAAAACACCATAAATGAGGGAACAAACCAGAGACAGGAGACACACAGGAGAGCAACTCAAAATAAAAGTCCCTTCCCAGCGCATCCATGGCGGGACATTACAGAGCCCCCTCCCAAAGCCCACAACACCGGGGTGGGCAAAACAAGGGGACCGGGGACAAGAAGGGCAGAGGGCCCGGGGTCAGGGGGAACAGAGGGCCCGGGGTCTGGAGGGACAGAGGGCAGCCCGGGGTCAGGAGGGACAGAGAGGGGCCCGGGGTCAGGAGGGACAGAGAGCGGCCCGGGGTCAGGAGGGACAGAGGGCGGCCCGGGGTCAGGAGGGACAGAGGGCGGCCCGGGGTCAGGAGGGACAGAGGGTGGCCGGGGGTCAGGAGGGACAGAGGGCGGCCCGGGGTCAGGAGGGACAGAGGGCGGCCCAGGGTCAGAAGGGACAGAGGGCGGACAGGGGAAAGGCAGTTCAGGCGGCCAGGGGAAAGGCAGTTCAACGGACCCTGGCAGCAGGGTGTCTGGGAGCCCTGGCGGCAGGGTGTCTGGGAGCCCTGGCGGCAGGGTGTCTGGGAGCACTGGCGGCAGGGTCTCTGGGAGCCCTGTCGGCAGGGTCTCTGGGAGCCCTGGTGGCAGGGTCTCTGGGAGTTATGGCGTAAGCAACGGGGAGGAGTAGGACCTCCAGGTCCGTGGCCAGGAGGGGTTCCGGCGTGGGTGATGCAGAGCAGGCGGCTGGAAGCTGTGGTGGGGGGAAGACTGCTGGAGGCAAGGGGCAGACTGCTGGAGGCAAGGGGCAGACTGCTGGAGGCAAGGGGCAGACAGCTGGAGGCTGCGGGCAGACTGCTGGAGGCTGCGGGCAGACTGCTGAAGACTGCGGGCAGACTGCTGGAGGCAAGGGGCAGACTGCTGGAGGCTGCGGGCAGACTGCTGGAGGCTGCGGGCAGACTGCTGGAGGCTGCGGGCAAACTGCTGGATGCTGCGGGCAGACTGCTGGAGGCCATGGCGCAGAAGGTGGCCCGTCGGCATTCTTGTGGAATAGGGCCGTGAGCAGGTCCTCCAGTGCCTCCTCCTGGACCGGGCTGCCACAGAGCTAGGCTGTGAGCTGAGGTGGCTGACGGGAGAATGGGAAACCCTACCGGAGGAAGGAGAGGCAATCTGGGGCTGCGGTGGAGTTAGCTGTGGTGGGGTCCTTCGATTAGCCCTTCTTGTCCACTCGGGGGGTATCTCCCACTCGTCCTCCTTGTCGTCCCAGAATTCACTGTCCTCCTGGCTGCCTTCAAAGGCATCCTCCTCCTGCCAGCTACTACCAAAATAGGCTACTCTCTCGGAGTCGTAGCGTACATCCTCCGGGAAGTAGCCCATAGCCCACGCCTGCTCCAGGTCCACACCGGAATGCCGACCTCTCAGAGCTATGGTATAGCTCTTCTCGGAGGACCGGTCGCTCCTTCGCTGTCTCATATTTGGGTTGGTCAATCTGTCCCCTATCCCCTCCATAGTGGATAAAGTAGAGGCAGGTGCGAAGGAGATGCAATCAAACGTTGTTTATTCACAATAACAGCTCGAACAAAACAAAGACTGCCACAAGGGGCAAAGCAAAAGATATCTAACCCGATACACAGGAACACGTAACATGAAACATTGACCGACACGGGAGGGAAGCAAACACACAAACTAAATACTGAAACAAATGAGGACTAACGCACAACACCTGGGGATAACAAGCAATGATGTAACCTAAACAGAATAACACAAATCAATGATTGAAACAAACACAAGGGGGAACCAAAACACCATACACGAGGGAACAAACCAGAGACAGGACACACACAGGAGAGCTACTCAAAATAGACAAAGTCCCTTCCCAGCCCATCCAGGGCTGGACGTTACAGCCGAGGTAATCCATCCACCACACGTGTGGCATATCGAGATGCTGATTAGACAGCATGATTATTTCACAGCTGTGCCTTAGGCTGGCCACAGTAAAAGCCCACTCTAAAATGTGCAGTTTCATCACACAGGAAAATGCCACAGATGTTGCAAGTTTTGAGGGAGTGACACTGACAAATCCCACACAGTGATTTAAAGCCACAACAGAGCTGGCCGTGGTGTTGTATCCACCTGTTGTATATGTTATATGTATGTATATGTATGTATACAGGCTCAATGCGTTAATTTGTAGTTTGTTGCGTATGGGGCTGCTGTTTTACTATATTAGGCAGGTGGTAAAATAATTATGGCTGATCTGTGTATATATTTATATTTTTACATTGGCATCACAATTTAAACAAAAAGATCACACATACCTTATTAATCAGATAAACAATACCTACATTTAAGTATTGCATTGTTGGGTTCAAAGGTATGGAAAAGATTAACAATATATTCAGTAAGTAGTCCAATTTTTGTATTACAGTATGTTAAATATCGTCTGAAAGCATTGATTGCAGTTCACAGACAACACTATATAGGTTCCCGGTGATGCTTTTCCATCTCAATATCTTATTTCTAATTTCAAGGCCATTTAATCAGATGGGGCATATATTTCGCCAGTCAAGAATGTCTTACATTTTGGTCATCTATTACTCTTTGGTAACTGCTGTATGGTAGTGTGTTTGGGGTAATTTTTCTGTTGCATGATAATCTGCTGTCTAATTAGTTTAGAGGCATTCAGCTGTATGTGAGCAGACAAGATGTTCTTCACACTTTCGCCTTGCCATCACTCTGGGACATGTCAATGTCCATCTCGTCTTAGGCTAACTAGTGTTGCTACATCTTCAGATTCACCCTCTGTATCTTGGTTGGTATGAAGCATTTTGCAGATTGTAGTGGCTGACACATTAATGCTTCCGGCTAAACAATGTTTCTGATGTCATTTTTTCTTTATTATGATATAGTGGTTCTCAACCTTTTTGCCACCAAGGCCCCCATATGAACAATCCAATGTTTTAGGACACCATCACACGAAAGAAACAAAAAGAAGAAAGGACACTACACATTTATATGTTGTTTATTAAAAGGAAATGCTTGTTCCCAGTGCCATGAGTTTTACTTATGAACAAAAACAATGTACTCGATTCTTTAATATATATACAGCTCTGGGAGAATTTAAGTGACCACTGCAAATTGTTCTTAAATCAACCCTATTGAAACCTCAGGAATTTGATGAAGAGGAAGATGGATGTTCACATGTCATCAAACAAAGCTGAGCTGCTTGAATTTTTGTTCCAAGAGTGGCATAAATTCAACCAACATCAATGTGAAAGACTGGTGGAGAGCATGCAAAGACATGAAAGACAAATACTATTATTATTATTATCCTACCAACCATTCATTACTGAACTCTTACTAAGTTAACACATTAGTATTGTGTTGTTTAAAACTGATTTTCTTTGACCAGCTGTCATTTTCAGTTTTCAAATAAATGCTCTGAATGACATCTATGTGTCATTTAATCCAGGCTTTTAATTTGGAAAATTAATGTTTTACAGAGGGAATTATAAAACAGGTAGTGTACATTATGAAAGACAATTTGGGCAACATTAGTTTGACCTGGTTGTAAGATGAGCAAGGACATTGCAGGGAGTTCAACCCTATTTCAACAAGGTGGAAGTACTTCACTCAACCATGTGATATTCTAGTTTAACACAACAATGATTTTTGATAATGCTCTTATCAGAGTCATTACTAGCTCTGTTCGAACCACAGTGACAGACTGGCCCCTCTAAGGCAGTATGCATAGCCCATCTTGTTCATACCCATTTCATGGAAAACAAATAAACAAACGCCATATTTTTTAAATCTTTTTTTCATGAGCTAGGTATGATTATAGCATACATATGTGTCTAGCCAGCTACACCTACAATTTCAAAACAATATTGATTTTTAAACCAACAAACTTGAAGCAGGAAGCTGTTAGCTAACTTGCTCAATCGACAGTGCACAAAATGTAAATTTTTTAATTAGTATGTACTAATTTATATGTTGATATTATTTGTGCCTGCCACCATCTTGTTTGTTTTTGCCGTCCCTTGCATGTGTTGTCATTCGTGCACATGCCCTTTTTGTCCGAAGTGCCCTTTTTTGTGTGGTGGTGGTTTTTTTCGTCTTAAATAAATCAATGCTATTGGTCACCCTTTACGTCTTTCTGTCTGTTTTACAAATATTTAGCCAATGGAATTTCTTAAAAAGAGCTTGTGTAAATCTTATTCGCTCCTAAAACTGTCCGTAAACCTGATAACTCCGCCCCCTCTATCTTGACTGAATGCGCTACAGTTCCGCAGCAGCCGCACATCAGCAGGCAGCTGATCGAAGTTTTGCAAAGGTAAACAAAGATCTTGATGTTTGAATAAGTACTAAACACTATGTCTATAAAGGCAATATTTTACTTATTTGATGTCTGACTGAGACATGTGGGACGAGGGATGTCTAGCATTTGCCATCTAGTTATTGCCAATATACAGCCTACACTTAAATAGCCTGTGCATACACATTTCATCTTTTGTAAATTGCGATTTTGGCCAAATGTATTTTACAACAGGAAAAACGGAGCACCCATTTAGCTACAACAAACTAGTTTGTAACCTGTTGATGAAATGTAATGATATGCCGCCGGTGCCGTTTTAAATACACATTTGCACACATTTGCTGGTCTAAAACCCGTAACTGCATTTGAGTTTGACCTTTGTAAAAAAGTAATACAACAACATATAAATTGTTTTTACCATCGGGAAATCATAAGCGCAGATGTGCCCCCACTCTGTTGAAACCCCACGAGTGATACTCGTCATAGGTAACATATATATATTTTTTAATTGTGATGGCTTAATTTATTAACATTTAATCATGTTATGGTAATAATATTAAATAATGGTTAATTCAAGGCTGTTAATAAGCTAATTTTCCTATTTACAGTATAATATTCTGTACTCTTGGCTCGTCTTCACATGTATAAATGTTGTACAGTAATGTTGTAGTAGTAAAAACATTACAGAATCAGATCACTGTGAAATCTTTATATTTTATCATGAAGAATGTAATTCTTTTTTTGATCCAACAGCAAAAACAATATTATGGTGAAATATTTTTACAATTTAAAATAACTGTTTTCTATTTGAATATATTTTAAAATGTCATTTATTTCTGTGATCAAATCTGAATTTTCTGCATTATTGCTCCAGGTAAGTATTCTTCAGTGTCACGTGATCATTCAGAAATCATTCTAATATGCTTTTCACTGCAACTGTACTTTTCACACTATTATATATATTTTTTTCATTGCTGGCTTATTTTAGGGAAAGTGTAGTGAATAAGAGACCAGTGGTTTATTACCATCACAGTAATAAACGTCTTCAAGAACATGGCACACAGAAGGTTGATGTTATAACTAGGTTGAAGGATGTCCTGAAACCCTATATATCTGTACTATTATTATGGCTGTTATAAAAAGGGGGCTGGTATATATATATATATATATATATATATATATATATATATATAAGGAGGGGGTGCCCTTTTTCCAGTTTCGACACGTGCCCCTCAAAAGGTCTGTGCACGGCCCTGGTCCCTCTAGACCCCACTAGATGGCTAAACCATTCAATTAATTTCAAATGGGAAAATGTATCATTTAAAACCCTTCACCTCCTCCCAACACTCTAGAGCATCAGACATGAGTGGTGGCTCATCCCTGTAGGTTAACCCTTCAAGGTCTAAGGGGTTTTAGGTCCGCCTGGCACAAAGTTGACATTTTGGCCTCAGTTGACATTTAGAAAGGTCATACTTTGACCTGGAGTGAAGTGCCTTATGGTTCTGGACTCAGCAGACCCATGGCTACAACATGGATTTTATTGAAAATTCTATTGAATGTTATGTTTTAGTAAATATATATCCCAAAAAACTAAAGAACGTGTGCATATTTTGTTGTTTAAAATCATGTAAGCTATAATGAATAAGGCTTTTTATTGCTTATTGTCAAGCCTCCAGGGCTTCTGGACCAGTGTGCAAAGTTTGGACGCATATAAACAAGACAACATCAAAATGCTACATGAATTTCTTACTTTATTTCTATTCGGTTTTGAAATCCCATTCATTTTTCACTTCCAAAAAGTGTTGGTGTTGTGCAGGATGATGTCCTACATCATTGTAGAGTTATTGTTTTTTCCTTTTCACTTCCTACTTGCTGACTGTAATGTGTTTAGTAAAAAAGGCGACCGTCTAAAAAACATGACCGACTTTGAGGCGATCAATTACAAATCTACAAATGCACGGCACTAGGATGCATATGCTGCCGCTGGAATGGAATTGATCGTGAAAACTACGGGTAGTGATAAGGCGTCAAAAAACGTAGTAAATAAGAAGGATAAAATATGAAAGACGATATGTGCTTGTGAAGACACAATCACATAATTATTATTATTCAACCAAACATTAGTATTGTTTATTGTGTAGAGCTTGGCTGGTGTGTTGTTTTGTGCACAGAGGGGGGCAGATCACATTTCTGTTTGTTCATGGTTCCCAAAAGGCTTGTTTTCTTTGCCATCAAATTGTCTACTTTTCTACAAAACACAGGTGTTGCATAATCAATCATAAGCAGTTGCATGGCATGGTCTCGCTGAAATTTAATTCGATATAGATTCAACCACAACCACGCTCTTTCTATCGCATGTGCCACGGACATACTGTACAAGAGCGAAATGGATACTTTGAGTTCATCAACATACTGTATATGTCCCACGCACTGTCTGTCTCAATTTTGGTGTCGCACAAGTAACAGTACAATCTCTGATGTGCTGAACCAACTGCATGTTAGTTAGTTTACCTTTATTTTACCAGGCAAGTTCACTGAGAACACCTTCTCATTTGCAGCAACGGCCTGGGGAGTAGGGGGGGATGAATGAGCTAATTGACAGATAGTGATAATTAGGTTGCCATGATGGTATGATGACCAGATTGTAAATTTGTCCAGAACACCGGGGTTAACACCCCTACTCTTACGAATAGTGCCATGGGATCTTTAGTGACCAGAGAACTCGCCCCTGCTTAGCTTTAGAAGCAAACCAGCAGTGCAATACAGGGCCCTATGTTGCTGTCACACAAACAAAGAAAACTGTTGAGTGCACTGCCAATGTGTGTCTTGGCATGAGATGTTGGGCCTGCTCTCTCTGTAATGACATTCTGTGAAGGCCGCCTGTTATATTATGTGATATTACACCTCCAACAACCCAAAACATATTTGTCTCGAATTCCGCCATGTTTAGACAATTTTATCTTTCTATTGCATGCATTGATAGGCCAATATGGATCAATTTTAATAAGCCAAATAAAATCATCTAAAAACAACGGACGGCTAGAACTATCACTCTTGGTTTGTTGGTAATATACAAAATTTGAATATTAAGAAAAAAACTATTATATCAAAGACCACATGCTGTTGTATTTACATTAGTTTATTAGGCTCCGAAATAGGCTTTCAACTCCAGATCACATGTTGCGCAGTATGTGGTAAAATCGTCTAAAAACGGCTTCACTGTTGGAGCTGCTGTTCTTCATCAACATTACACCTCTCCATTACCTATGATGAATTAGTTCATATTCAATCAAAACTTGTGAGCTATGAACTTTTAATCACACTGTTCTTCATCAACATAACACCTCACTCTTGTTGCTAAAATATTTTTAAAATTCAAATGAAGTGCACTCAAATGTCACCCATGGCATTCAGACAATAGTGATTTTAGTCTTATTACCACAATTTGGTACGAACAGTTAAGTGACAAGCAACTTTGGCAGTTTAGCTAGGAATGAGGGATATAAAAAACAGGTATATAGTGTTTCTGTTTGTAATTTTAGGATTCTGACAAAAGAACAATGTAAAATAGACATATTTAGAAAAAGCCAACAAAGGCAGTTTCTGTAGCTTTAAAAATCACAGATTTATTTTAATTTTAAAAAACTCAATAGTGAAATGACTTGTAGTATTAAAGGTAGTGTGAATGGCCTGGCATTTCTAGTGTTAATTTGGAATAAGTAAATGTTTTACTTGTTGGGCTAAAGCCCTGTTAGGATACTTTTGTTGTATATAGTATCGCACCGTAGTTATACAGACAATTTGGACGACTGGTTAAACAGTATGGACAAACATGCCTGAAATTGAATTTAGCTTCAAATTATTCTATTGAAAACCACTCAGCCATGACTGTTGAGCTTCGGTAGGGGGTGAGAATTATGAGTGAATAACCCAATACATCTATGCTAGCACACATTAATTAATTTTTTATGACTGCCAAACAATGTAAATATTATGAATTTCCATTTTGCACGAGTTATACAGAATATAGTTGTTTAGAATCTTTTGGAATCTCATCATCAGGTTGGCTTTGACCATCTTAGTAAATGCATTAAGTGGAATTAGGAGAACAAAGGAGAGGTCAGATGCAGTAGTTTCTGCCCAGAGGGTCATTTACTGTACATATATCTTGTATTTTCAAATGGATTTTGTGATGTAAAGGTTATCACAATGTAGAATGTCATTTTACTTCCGTTCTTTAGAAACATCACTCTCTGGGATCATAGAAGATGGAGTGAATTTCCTGAAGGGGAATGGTTAAAAAGAAGAGAGAACAACCTCTTAGTTAAGTGTCCACCCAGTGAATTATAGAAATTCAGCCACCAAAATATATAAAAGCACTTACAAATGTTTTTTTCTTCTCATGTTACTTTTGTTTATTTGTCTTGTGACTAGAATCAGTGTAATTTATATGCTAAGTTTCATGAGTTAGGTAGGTTGTGCAGAGATGGAGAGAAGGAGTCCAAGCAGGAAGATGTTATATGGTTGTTTATATAGATTTTGTCCAGCCAAGGTAATACAGGTTCAGGTAGTTGCAGGTGACACGTATAGTGAACAGCACAACGATAAATATATATTCAGATACACACACACTAACGTGGCGTGGACGCAGTCAATAAATATACATAAAGAGCGTACGCATATACAGTATGTTGAACAATCTGATCTTGTCACAACTACCGAATTATTCCAAACTTACCTTCTAGACTGCTGCACACCTAAACCATACTGACATCAAACAATGAATCCTTCACCTCATCCATTCTAATATAGAGCCTGATTGCACAGGCCGCATGAACTCAGCAATTAAACACAGCTGTCTAAGATCAGCCCAATTTTAACCTATCTCTAAGTGAACAGAAGGGTGGCATACCACACCATATACCAACCTAAATAAACAAACCCTCAGTGCCTGGCACTGGTAATATGAATTAACCCCACAAGCCCCCACTACACAGTAGTATATATATACATATAAGAAGTTCATATCTCAGTTCATCTTTCCTGCCACAACCTGGCTGACGTCCCTGCCAGGTTTTGACACTAAGGAATCACTTGGACTTCACCTTGGGACTAAATGGCCTGATGACACCTTGCTGTCCACAACCAAGTTCGACCTGGTTGTTTTGCTGGTCTAGTGGCAGCCTGATTATCCCTGCCCATGTCCACCTGGTTTAGCTGCTGGCATGGCTTCTGGCTGAACACTCTGGCCACAGCTCACCTGTATTCACTGAGTACTGTTCATCTAAATTTATAAATAAATTGATGAACAAAGGTTATGTACTCATGTAAGCCAGAAGAGGACTGCCACCATTCAGTCTTTTGCTTTTCTATGTTTCTGCCTAAGCTCCAACCATACTAGATGGTTTCTGCTTAACTGCTTGCTTCATTTAATTGCTGTTACTTAGTCTATATTGTTTATGCTGGGTCTGTGTAAGCACTTTGTAACTTTTATGTAAAAAACAAATGTAATTAATTTATTTACCATAAGGCCATTTCCTGTAAAAATAAAGACCATTCTGTAAATATGCAAATCTTTAAGGTTGTACCAGGAACCAATATGGGATTTATAAAGAAACATTTAGATAAAGGTTTCATTCAGAATGTATACAAAATGCAAAAAAAACATTAATGTCTCCCAAGAACTACTGTGAAAATGTATGAAGGTCCATTACATTAGGTTTGATTAAAAACTGATAGAGATATGAGGAAGTTGCGTTATAAACCAATGGTGGATCACTAGAACCAGTCAAATTAACTCTTCCTAGAAGCAAAAATGGTCTGAGAAGAACCTTTATAAAATGTTTCTTAAATACTTAAAATAAATAAAAAATTCTACTAGGATCCGAAAAGAAGATATCTTTAGAACCATTCAAAAACAAGATCTACCTAGTTATTGGAGTTCACAAAAAGCCTTTTATACAAAGTATTCTAATAACAAAAGCAGGATCTGTAAAAAACATTTTTTAAAAGGTCTCATAGTGAACCATTTTCGATCTGCAGTGAAAAAACAAGAACAGTGCTTTCATAAACGATATTTTTAGTTTCCAATTTACACTGAATATGTTCCTCTATATAAACCTTAGCTTCTTTAATCGGTTCCCCTATAGTATTACTCTCAAGACCCTGAATTGGTTCCAAATCGAAACAGTTTTTCACGAGTATACGGATCTACCAACCAGGAAGTCACATAGGTAACCATATGACAGAGCTCATTTATTTGTCCATCTTAGCTTTGCAGGTGCTCGAGCCCTGTGACGAACTCCCTGAGGCATTCTGACTAGACCTCCTCTCTGCCTGTATGATGCTGGACACATTGTGTGACCCACGGGGCTGCGTAGCCACTCATCAGTCAGCTACACAAGTGGATTTTTCTTTACGACAGATCTAATTTTAAAATGAATAATTCCATAATCATTTTCAAAGTAGAATATCCATACAAACAAATATAGCCCGAGAACCGAATACTTTAATTTAAATATTTCCCATTTATCTATCAACTGTTATTTACTCTCGATATGACCTATAGGCTAAACGAGGATGTGCTCAGACTTTAACATTGCCAAAGCCCTGTGCATGCCTCTAATCTTTGCTATGGTTTTTCATCAATATATTAACACTGAATAATTCAAGGATTAACTAGTAAACTGAAAACAAGGATTTGGCTCTGGGATGTTTGGGTTAGTCTTGTATCTGCCTGGGATTCAGACAGTCAGCTGTGAAACAAGATTTGTTTCTCATTCTTTTCCAGCGATGATCTACAGCCTCCTAATCACAACTGAACTCTAGATCCCTTTTTAATCATGTCACTGGGAAAAGTAAATATTTGATCATTTACGGGGCATATGCATTTAAATAGCTTACTCAAAGAATAACATGCTGCATAACCTAGACTGATGCGGATCATCAGTTATAAGATAAGAATGAATGCAGTAATTATAAAATTACCCTTAATGTTCCCAGTGGGCGTGGTGTCACTAAGCAGGTTTTCATTGACCCAAGTTCATTTGTCTGCAGAAATGTTGTAAATTAAAGCCCCAGCATTTGTAATGGAAATAGCAGATATAGGATATATTTCCTTGAAGTTTAATACATTTTTAATCCATTTGGCAGGAGGAAATTATTTGATGGGAAGATGATTTTCACGTTGCCAGAGATTATGTTGGCCATGTGCTATACCTGCATACAACTCAAATTGTAAAAATTACTGCTAGCAAAATGCAATATTCAACTATGAAGAAGAATGTATAAAAAGACAACCATTGTCTCCATTGTAGATTTATTTACATAGCAATTTCCAACCGTACATGTTTCACCATCAATTATTTTAGGTTCATGGGCCTACATTCATGGCACCAACCACGATTATTACTCTAGGTAGGCACATGAAAATTATTACATTATGGCAAACAATGTATTTGTCCATGCTTGCTTATCCTACCTGGGATATGAAACAGATTGCTGGGCTATACATATAAACTTTGCCTAAAAGCATAATGTTAATACTAATATTTAAATAAAAACATTTGTTGGGATATCAATGCTTCAGTCTGTTTTTATCCATGCAAGGCACTTCAATGGAAACAAATTGTGTCAATTTCAATTCATCTTTTCTAATTGTAGAGATAAAAATATATGGCCAAATTAATGGAATCTATTGAATGAGTGCTCCAACCTAGAAACCTACAGTAACTATACTGACAAGTAATATAGGGTAACTGACTGTTAGCATTACAGAAGTTGTAGACCTTAAATTAGTGCTACATGCTATTTTCTAGGATCCTTAGCCCTGATTTAAATATCTAAAAAACATTCAAAATATAGATGAAAAACCTTTCTCTCTTTTGATAATAGAAAATAAATAGTTAAGGCCACATTTTTCTGTTATAGACTTTATATATACCTTTATATATATATATAAAATTCTAGAGGTTTTGCTTAAGGTCAAAATGTGTCTTCTTTTGATGTATGGCTCTGTACTTATTTGTTTAAAAAATATTTATTGTGCTGGAGTGGTTGCTTTTTTGTTATATGCTAATCATTTATTGTTTATAAAGGGAACAATTTTAAAAGAGAATATTTTGTCTATGTTGTCTTGAATATATAATGGCAATAAAAAGAAAATGTACAGCCAGATAGAACAACGCTTGGTTAGTTAATTAATAAAAAATATGTGACCTTTGACTGTAGTCATCCAAAAAGGCAGTTGTAGTTTTAACTTTGGGCCTATTCAAGTCTCTAAACAAGTTCAAATGTATTTCAAAATTAAAAAATATCAAGTGAAAGTTCTGAATCCGTAGACCTGATTCAATTACCCTGCACTAAATAGCTGACCTGTAGCTACACAAAAACAAATACACATAACATGTGAGCGGCACTTTGGCAAAGTAGCAAAAGACCTGTCTCAGGTTCTGCTCTCAGAGGACAAAGAGGCTATTATAAACTGATGAGGTGGAGGAGAGCTGCACGGAAATTATTCCTGGGTCTTTTTTTAAGGCATTAATTAGTGCCTCTGTCACTGACGGCCATTCTGGAAGAATGACTAATGCTTTATCTAATGCTTTATAGCCCCCTCACACACTCCTGCTCATTCTCTTTTTCCTCCCAACTCCTACCCCCAACCCCCTCTACAGCAGTCACAGCTACATTTATATATGAAGGTCTACAAGCAAAGGAGTCTTGATACCCGTAGTTCTCTATATACCTGCCATGGTGTATATTTTCACAGTACCAGTACATGGATATTGTTGAAATGAAAGGACAAACCAGAAGGATCAGAAAATGCAACGTATACAGTATAAGCTGGAAGCTGTGACTTTAGGTTTGGTGGCAACAAAAATTCAGTCATGAACTCATATCAAAACATCCAGTCATCCGACCTGACCCTATAGTCTTCTGAGGGCTTTAAGATGCAGTTTGTTGGGGTACAGTCCTTCCGGCAGGAAGGATTTAGCATGACCACTCTTGACAGCTGAGAAATAAAAGAGGTTTAATAGTTAATTTCCTGTTTTCCACACATTCTGTCTTCACAAGTCAAGATTTTTTTTATTCAGGTTTGATGTACATGTATACTAAACATAATGTTAAAGTGTGGGAGGAAATGTTGGCTGTTGAAAAGATATATATTTAAAAAAAGGTTTATATTAGGTAAAAGGCATTCAAACAAAAATGAATTTGTTTTTAACTAAAAATAAACAATGAGTCTGAACAACCACACATTTCCAGCAATTTTATTCCGATATCCTATATTCTGCATTCTCAATTTATTGTGACAGAACTGCTGTTTTAACTCTTATGTGACAATGTGGTCTACAGTTTAGGGAATCTGATTCATGTCCGTAAGGACCCTGGTTCCAATCCTGGATTATATTTGTGATCAAGACAATTAACCCTAATTCCTGTTGCTCTTTGCTGCTGTAAATAAGAATTCATTTTTAATCAAATTACCCAAAAAACTCAATTACAAAATGCACTATTATTGTGAGTTTTTAAAGATTGCAAATCACGTTTCAGTATGTGGAGAAGTTGGCAAGTAAGGAAACATCCCTTCCCTAAACTTGGAGTCACCACTTTTCTACTTTTCTAATGTACGAGAAAAGGTGCACAGACAAATATACACTATAGGTTTCAGTAGTTTATTTCATTGTGGGATTCTTTTTTAACTCCTCATTTTATTTACCTTTTCATATTAGCCTCTTACATCCTCCATCTCCATCCAAACAAAAGGGTTTGAACTTAGACCCAAAGTGACAAGTGCACTTTCACTTAGGCACTGTGTAAGGACGGATTCAGAAATGACTTACATTCATCTTAACAAGTTTCCATCTAGCTGTCTCTTTCTACAGCCAATCCAACAGGACAGCGGAGCAGCTGGCAGGCTCGGTGATGGGTCAGAGTTTAGAGAGAACATGCAGATTGCATGATGAATAGGCTGTGTCCCAAATGGCACCCTGTTACGTCCCCCAGTTTAGTAAAAACATAGATGGCCATACCTTGTGTTATTTGGATGTTTGTGTGCAATGTTCTGCTGTGTTTCTGTGTGTTTGTTCTGCTCTGTCCGTATGTTTCCCCACAGGTGGTGCAGATTCCCTCATCAAGCCCTAATTCATCACTTATCAATGACTCCTCCCCTCCGTTATCCCATACACCT
>JACXGM010019483.1:6591-18516 GCA_016801145.1 Umbra pygmaea
GGGGGGGGGGGGGGGGGGTCACTGATGCAAAGGTTTATACTGTACATATCTATTCTGTATAGACTCATGGCGGATCCCTACCAATAGAAACACTCAGAGCTCATATTCAGTAATTCTCCCATGTAGGGTGGTCCTAGAATGTGTTAACACAGTGGTTCTCAAACCTCTCCTGGGGGACCCCTGGCCATCTCAGTTTTGTTGTAGCCCTGAACTATCTCACCTGATTCAAGCAGGTAAGGGTTTGATAATTAATTCACACGTTGATTTAGGTGTGCTAGCTCTAGGATTAATTTAATATATGGCTTGGCTAGCGGTCCCCAGGAGAGGTTTGAAAACCAATGCAATGTGCCATTTGGCATTGTGTCTTTGGGCAAGGCACTTAACCCTAATTCGATCCAGGGTGATGTCACTGTACTTAATGTAAGTCACACTGGATAAGATAGTCTGCGAAATGACCAAAAACTCAATGTAAATACATAGAAAAATAAGACAACTCTCCAGTAATAAAGTAGACATTTTATTTGGTGTACAAACTTGTTTAGGTCAAATCTCTTCTGATCCATGCTTTTTATAGTTGTTTTTTGTTGTTGTCGCTTTTGAAAAGCAAGCCAGGCACAATAATTAAGTGACCAAATCTTCTGTCTACCACCGGTACTTCAACTAAAACACTGGGAGGTTACACACCGAGTACAGATGGACTCCAGACTATTCCATCAGACTAATCTATCAGCCTTCATTTGTTTTCATCTTCCATTAGCAACTGAACTTCGACTGACTCCTAGTGTGAAAGCAAAAATATACCTTTATCCACAGTGAAGATGTGTTTTCCCTCACTTCTGTTTTGAGTAAGAGGTAGAGAGGGCTAACATGTCTTGAACAGTCCAGTCCTATTTTTGGCCACTGACCGTTGTGGTGCCTGCCAACCAGGCAGCTGGAGCCGACTCACCCGGTTGACACCGCGGTTTGTGGCCTTGATTGAGTGATGCGACCCGTGCCCCCGCACTCTACGCCGTTTGGCACGGCCCACTCGTTTCCTCGTCCAATGGTCAGAGCGTGCCATCTGTCCCAAGGCTGGGGATCAGTCGGTCCAAATGTGACCCTTTCTCAAGTCTGTAGTTCCCCACAAGCCAAGGAGCCAAAGGTGACATCTGAAACTCAACTTTCCTACATCACTTATCTGGGCCGCAGCCATGTAAAGCCCAGATCAGGGATACACAGTGCTGCAAACTGGCAATTTGAACAAAAAAATAGACAGTCAAACAGTTTAATTGATTATCTCGTTAACACAAGAAACCGCGTATCATTATGTGTATTAACGTAAAAGAGTGGGTGTGATTGGGTACGAGTAGAAACAGGCCCGGATTAACCAAATGGGCACCAGACCACGGCTCTCAGAGGGCCCTGGCCAGAATGGTTGCCAATTAATAAACTGTTAAGGTGATATCATTTATGTTTCTATATTTGTTCTGACCTTTCATCTTTTCAGTATTATTCAAGGATGCGATGGAGGGTAAAAGCATGTAAATGCTGTTCACACACCTTTTTATTTGTGACATTTACTCACATTTTGATTTAGTTATTTAGCATTCACTTACTAATTATTGCATTACATGGCATTTTTCAATGCTATATTCTTGATCTAAATTGGCTATATATCATGTGGAATCAATGCTTTGGTTAAGCAAAGTATTTTGATGATGATAAAATAATTTAAGTCATTGCCTAAGCCAATGAAGATGGTAAATAGAGGAAGTGAAGTCAAATACTTAGTTTCAAAGCTTGCTTTACAGAGAGTATTGATATTATTGATTGAATACTGGTCGTTACTGTTTTCATGTGAAGGTGTCACATAGCCTACTGTATATCCACACTGGTACATTTAGCAGTTTACAATACATATTAAAAATGTTGCTAAAATGTTTGCATACCCCTGGAGAAATGGTAACAGATGTACCAATAAAAAAAAAAAGTGAGCAGGCAAAAATATTTTTTTTCATTACTCATGGGATTCATATTCAACTGTAGGTCATTACAGAATGGCACAATAATAATCGAAAGCATGGCAACAAAGAAAATAATGAAATGACCCCTGTCTGCATACCCTCAGCTCTCAATATGGTGCATTGCCCTCTTTAGCATCAATGAATGCCCCAAATTCTTGCAGGTGGTATAGCTGTCCATTCACCTTGACAAATTGCCTCCAGGTCATGAAAAGTCATTGGTCATCTTGCATGAACCGCATGTTTGATGCATGTTTTCTGCCAGTATTGTCTGATAATATGCTGCATTCATCTTATCATAAACCTTTAGAGCGCACACACCCCCAAAACATCAGTGAGCCACCACCATGCTTCACAGTGGGTGATGGTATTCTTTTCACTATAGGCCTTGTTGACCCCTCTCCAAACATAGCACTTATGGTTGTGACCATAAAGCTCTATTTTGGTCTCGTCACTCCAAATTACAATGGGCCAGAAGCTGCGAGGCGTGTACGTATTTTATTGGGCATATTGTAACCAGGCTTTTTTGTGGCACTGGTGCAGTAAAGGCTTTTTTCTGGCCACTTAACCATGCAAATCTTGTTCAAGTATTGTCGAATTGTGCTCCTTGATACACCCCCACCGTGTTTTTCCAGAGCAGCCTGTACGTTACCCGAGGTTACCTGTGGGTTTTTCTTTGTATACTGAACAATTCTTCTGGCAGTTTTGGCAGAAAACTTTCTTGGTCTACCTGACCTTAGTATTAAGAGATCCCTGAATCTTCCACTTCTTTACAAGTGGTTGAACAGTACTGACTAACATTTGCAAGGCTTTATATGATACATTTTTATATCTTTTTAGATATAAAATATTAGATATTTTATATGATATATTTTTATATCTTTGTCCAATTTTATGCAGTTCCAGTACAGTATTACGCAGGTCTTTTGACAGTTCTTTTCTGCTCCCCATGGCTCAGTATCTAGCCTGTTTAGTGCATCCATGTGAGAGCTAACAAACTCATTGACTATTTATACACAGACACTAATTGCAATTGAAAATGCCACAGGTGTGGGAAATTAACCTTTAATTGCCATTTTATGGTGTGTTTGTCACCGTGTGTGTCTGTAACAAGGCCAAACATTCAAGAGTATGTAAAACTTTTGATCAGGGCCATTTGGGTGATTTCTGAGCCAAACAACTGTGTGATAATTAATGGCTTCATATGATCACTATTGTTACATAACAGTCAGATGTTTTGCATGAACAGTCATCAAAATCAATCAATGCTGAAATTTCACAAATTCTGCCAGGCTATGCAAACTTATGAGCACAACTGTATATAAAATGCCTGTCTAAATTTATAAATTAGCGGTCGGTCTAATATTGTTATTGACGCTTATACAGTGAATTGGAATCATGTATTTGACAATTATCTGTGATAATACTGTCCAGACGATGGTTAATGTACAGTTATGCCTGGGGCGTCAGGTGGCTCAGTGGTTAGTGAGTCAGACTTGAAATTGGAAGGTCCCCAGGTCAATTCCTGAGTGGGCCAAATGTCTTTGTGTCCTTGAGCAAGGCACTTTATCCTAAGTTGCTCTAGGGGGATGTCCCTGTACTTAGTATAATTTGCTCTGAAGAAGGGTGTCTGCTAAATGACTAAAATGTAAAACTATAAATGTTACTAGTGCTGATTACTACAGTGTAATAGCAGGGAACCTGTTAGCCTACTATATATCTGAAGTTTTGTCATGTGATAATGTTAGTTGTTGTGGTTGGACAGGGCCCTGGGATGGCCTACTGTGCGGCCTGAGTATACACACTCTGTGGGAGCGTATGTGTGTACCGGCCCAAGCTTTGCGTAGACGCCTGCATGTATTTTCCCTCAATTTCCTCCAAACATTTTTCTAGAGGGCATTGATACTCAATAGAGATGTGTGAGCGGCGAGCCTACCCCTGCATGACAATCTTCAATCCCGGTGCTTCTGACAGTCACTGCGAGACAGTCAAAGGAGGAGAGTGGGAGAGGGGAGGAGATATCTCTCCTGTCAGCGCCTGAAGCACGATTCAAGCTCTCGTCGGTGTGTCAACCAGACTGAGAATTAGGACGTGCTCCGACAGCCTTAAATCAATGCAGAGGCCTCTGGTATTCGAAGCGATAAATGAAGGTTGTCACATAATCATATTTCATCTCTTTTTCCTACACAGGTGCACCCATCTGCAACTCTCCTTGACCTGAAAATAAGATTTCATAAAATGTGTAAGTATGTGTGTTTATGGTCAACCATTTCCTTTATTCCTTATCAAGTATAGTTTCAGAGAGTTGGGCGTGGTAGCTATATAGGGAAGTGTTTTTTGCCCATTTTCGAAATTAAGGATGAGGTAACAGAGGTCGGAGGTCAGTGATCATTTATTGGTGTGAATTATATTTAATATTCACTCAGGAATCAGAAGCCACTTACTAACAGTTGGCATTAACCAGGAAACCTCTAATCACTTTACAGTTCTAGATAGTCCTACTTTACCAAAGAGACACATACCAGAAACTGACACATCGTAACAGGACACCAATTAGCAGATGCTTTCATTCAAATCTACTTACAGTCCAGTGTGGTTACACTTCTGTACTGATGGCCTTCAGGGAATAGAACGCATGATGCCAGCATTTCAGTTGCTACCATTTCTAAACTGAGCCAAAAGTTACAGAAATAAGTGAAAATGTACAAAGTTCAATGGAGTCTATTGTTTCTTTCACTCTGACTGATGTGATGCTTAATGCACACTAGGTGGCAGTACAACAGTATCCATCACAATGCTTCATCTGTCAAGCTTAACCTCACAACTCACCAACAGTCTCCATTCGGAATTGGAAAACTTTTATCCTATAGATTAATGTCCATCTTCAATTGATTACCTTAGCAGTACACATTTAGGCTATGTTATATCAAAGCAGTCGGGAAGCAACCCAAAGCTATGTCCGGGCTGAGCATTTTTCTGATGCTTGAGGTGGGCTACAATGGCTTTATCAGAGGCAAACTTGCATCAACAATCATTTGTGTATCGACTGGCGATGGCAGCATGTCATCACATCCAGGACGATCGATGGTGCTGCACGATTCCCTGATTGATCTTGTCTCAGCCGTAGCCTTCAGCAGATGAGCACCGCATGGAGATTTATAAGACGTCTACACCGCCGTCTCCTCCTCTTCCTCCTCCCTCGTTTTCTTCCCTGTTTCCTTCTTTATCCTCCCAGACAGACCAGAAAGCCGGAGTCTTATTTCTGACGTTTCTATGGAAACCCCTGTAGCCGGAATGAAGTTAATTTCCCCGTGGGCAGTAAGAAAATGGGAGGGGGGTCAGATTTGTGGGGGCTGAACTCTGCTCTTCCACCAAGTGGTGTAATTATCTTTGTTTCACTTTGCCCAATGACATCAGAGATATTGGCTTTAATGACTTAGGAAGGACCCATCAGGAGCTAACTATGGGATTTGTTGTTCTACGGACCAGGCCAGCCCTGCCTGCCTATCGCTTACTTCGTTATTGATTGATGGATAGATGCATAGCGCTATTTGAATATTCTCTGAATATTTGATGAGGGGTGGTGACGTCAAACATCTGCTTTGAATTGACAGTGAGACTTCGTCCTAGTGTAGCCTCGTGAATATGCATAAACCGTCTAGAGTTTCAACAAGGATAACTCCAAAATATGGTGTTTTTTTTTCTCAATATTGCAGTGATGTGACATGTATTTATATCGGTACTTTGGCAACAAGCATAACATTACCAAACTTTTAGATCAAATAAGTTTGTACAACCACCACCAGGGCTGCTGACAGGAATCTGTGTGCCTGGGACAAACTCCACATTTTGGGCCCCCCGCTAAAAAAAATTACTGTGCAAAAACAAAATTTGGGGCCCCCCTCAGGACTGGGCCCGGGACAACATACCCGGTTGTCCCCCCCTGTTAGCAGCCCTGACCACCACAAAGTAAAAAGGCCATATCCCTGACCAATCAGTTGAAACGCATGTTTACGTAAACTGCACACAATCTCATCTGATTTGTTGACGGGTCTTCTGAATTCATGGCTGCATTTCCTCACATGATAGATGACGATTGGGCTCGTTTTGAGTCTTCAGCAGTTTTATCTACAGTATCAGTATACAATTAAAAAACATATTGTTTCGTTTTTTTCATTGTGACATTGGAGTGGTACTGTAGATGTACAGATATACAGTCATCTTCATACTGTATGAGGCTGTGAAAGGTTTGTGAATTGTTTCCTACTTTGTGCAGTTCATAAAGGGCAGGAGTAAGAGAGATTGAAGAAACCTACGAGTGACAGCCTACGTCAGGGAAATCTGTGCAGGAAATATTTACGAGTGAAGCCGGGTATCCGATTTACCGATGTGCGGGACATGACTGACAGTGTAGATCTTGATGTGGATGGATGTATTCAGGGTTGTCACTAGCTCACTGTGTCAGGGCCTGCAGGGTGTCTTGTGGGTAATAGTGGTGGGTTAGTGACTGGAAGTTAGCTAGTTCAAATCCTTGAACGGACAAATTGAAAAAACTATAGTTCGGCCCTTGAGCAAGGCTGTTAAAATCAATTCCCATGGCTCAGTGCCCAGTCCCATAGAAAGTGAAATGTGTGATATCAGACAAATATAAGCACCCAGCTTATTATTACTATTGCATGTGCTGTAAAAAAATTACATGAAAACAATGTGAGATACTGGAAGAAGAAGTGTTCCAACATGCTGACTTGCAACGTTGTTCTTGATGTGTTAATTGCAAATAATTACAGAGGAATGGAATCATAGTTATACATGTCATCATTTAGTTCTAAGTCATTCAGCCATCCTTTGTATCCAGATTGATTCGCAGGAGTGATTTGAGTTACAGTATCTGCCTTGCTGACCGGCACAACATATTTCGACTTTGGCTTGAGGATTTGAACCAGCAACCTTTCAGTTATTGGCACAATTTTCTAACCACTCTTCTCACACTATCAAGTCAACAGCAATAAGTATCTGGATTGCAAAACTTTGAAATCGATCCAACACAACGCAAAACCAATTTCTAATGCATATGCTCACATTTGCTTTCGATTTATTAAACTCTTATCTTTTTCGGTATCCGCTTCATTAGTCTCTCACTCTGTATTGGGTTGACAATTGTGACATTTGTATTGATGTAGTTTTATTAATTCAGGAGGATAACATTTTGTTTCATGTATTACAGTAGATGTATTGTTGTCCGTCTGTAAATATATCGAAACAACTGCTTGCTTCTAGTTATAACTGATATGGGTTATTAAGCTGAAAGTAGAGAGCCTGACAGAACACAAACATTGATTTGCCAATCCAATAATAAGTCCATGCGAATGATGTGGATAGCAGGCTTTAAAGCTACATATTAATTCTCCCCAAGTTGGAAGACTGAAGTATTGGGGCAATGGAAATGACGTATTACATTGGACTTTTTTTCACCTGTTGTGTGCAGCATGAAACTGAGCAGGAAGTAAAATTAACATGTTTTTATTCTTTATCTCGTTCAGGCCCTGACCGCTACCCGTCGAGGACAGGACTTCGAACTAGTCCCAGTAAGTAAGAGCCCTTTAAGATCAGGGAGAACAGTTGAAAAGGATGTATTTCTAAGAGATAAATAAGCATGGATTAGAAGCAGAGCGAAAAACAGACCGAGAAACACTAAAACTGAAAATCCATTAAGACATCGATGTATTCTCTTACTTGAACATGTGAATAGGTTTTGTCTTTATTTTACTCTGGAAAAAGACCCAGGCATATACTTACAAAAAAAGTAAAAAAGTACTGTACCTACTTTTTGAGAAGTGAAAATTTTGTGTGCTCTCTACCATCTTCCCATGTTGATCTAAGTTGGCATCGCACAAACAAAAGAGCTAATTATTGCCCCCAGCTACTCGTCTTGAGGCCTCCGACTGTAGTTATGTAAAATACATAAGGAATATAATTTAAACGATCCATCATCCTCGTTAGTAAGCTTGGTCCACGCGGCACTGCAACTAATGCATGAATTTCTGACATTTTTCTGAACTCTAAAATCGACAGGCAAACATCTCTGAAATGTACGTTTGAGCCAAGCTATGGTTTTTCTCAAAAGCGTCGCAAGATGTTTGTCTTTCTGTTCACACACAGCTTTACCAACTAAATAAAACAACTTCAGATGGTAACAATAGCATACCAATTTATGGACACTTTTCCATTGGAATGATAAAAATTGCTAGGAGAAACCAAAATGGCATATCATTACTGCCCTTATAATTAGTCATAGAAAAGTAATTGAAAGAAAACCCAGCTTTGGTAGAAGAACACACAACATAGTAATTATGAACCACAAAGGGACTTGGGCAATATGCCATATGCTTTTGCCGTTCCCTTATATTACAGTGGCAAACATACATACACTCTAAAAACAAATGGTTTTTCAGTGGTTCTTCAGGGGTTCTTTGCAGTGGTTATGGTGCTATGTAGCACCACTACCATTTAAAGAAACTGTTAAGCCCAGTTTGGTTCTTCAGCGGTTTTTCAGCGGTTCTTTGGGGTGGTTAAGGTGCTATATGGCAACTCTTATGGTCCTACATAGCACCATTTTAAAAGATAGGTTCTATATAGCACTTAAAGTGGTTCCCCTATGATTACAAGCAAGTGAACCACTTTTTGTGCTATTTAGCACCATTTGTTTTTACAGTGTATTGCACTGTACATACAACATGCTTTCCCCCACTATAGAAACAAACTCAGAAAATTAATAGTCTTCATATACCTTTTAAATCACACTTTATGATTAAAGAGTAACAACCCACTTCTAACAAAAGATAGGTTTCTCCCCTCCCAATTGTTCTCGTCCAACTTTCGCTGACCCTGCTTTGTCAGGAACTGCTTGTCGGCAACACTTCAGCAGTATTGGGATGGTCGAGGGCGCTCCCGTTTCCTTCAAGCACGTCACGAGCTCTCCGATTCTTATTACACTGCTTATTCACAAGTTAGTCTTTAGTCAGTACTACCATGCGCGGAAGAAGTATAAGTGGTGCGCAGACTGTACAGAGGGGGTCGCTGGAGAGCGACGTGACAAAGTATGCTTGTCCAGCTCTTTAACTATTTTACACTGGGCAGCCCTGTACAAATTTACATCGCCCCATGCTGGGACTCTGGCTATAGTCGAGACGGTCGTCTCCAGGATCAAACCCTGACCACCGAGACGTAGTTGTGCTGCAAAGCCAGTTACAGACTTAATGTAACAGTAACATGTGGAAAGCAATGCTAACATCAGCCTCATGCACTTTCAAAGAAATGCAAGTTAATGCCAGCTAAAATGTTTTTAGACTGCCCAATAGCAAAGCAATAACAATGTGTAAATTGATCAGCTTCTCTTAATTTTTATTCTGGCACTATCTGGTCCCAGCCTCAAACGTCACACCCTCATCACCCACTGGTTTCAATGGCTCGCTTTCTTCGATGAAATTATACGTCTCTGTGATTCATCGCTCCCAAAGGACAATGCCTGGTTAAAACCTGTCTGTTCACGGAGAGGCCCCCCCTTATTTTGAGAGAACAACAAATGAGGGTTTGCAATGTTATAATTTTGACCCATAAGAAAATGACGTGCTTTATTTGGGAGTGATAAATCACCCTTTGCTTTCTGTATGATGTCATCCATTGTTCATTATCTGCTTCCTCCTCAGAGCACAACACAGCCAACCCCTCACTTCACAATGCTGTGGAACCCAGAAAGCAGGGTAGCAGCTGTTTCAGCAGAGGCTAATGGCCGTCCAAATAACCAATAAATAAACTCAGAAGTACTGCGACGGAGGGAGATGTAACCTGATACCTTTATATGGTTGCAGAAGCTCAGCGACTGTGCAGAAGTCTTCAGTATACCTTTGAGACAGGGAGGAAACACAACACAATCACATTGAGCTTTCATGACAGGGCTTTCAAACTAAATCAGACAAGACTAGACTAGTGGCGGTAATCCGACAATATATAGTGGCAGTAATACAAAACTGTAATTTTCCATGGCAAGGTCTGTGCGTCAACCGCAACCTGTTCCGTGATCATAGCAATTTCGGCAGGATACGCTGGGTCTGAGGGAAGATGAGGTGAGTCACGGTGGGTCAAGTGTTTCGAGACTCCGCCACAGGCCTGAAAACATCCCCGGCTCCAGTGCCTCGGCTGTCTCTGGCCACCGTCCCCTCCGGACTGTTCCGCGATGGATGACCCGCCTCTCAATGCACCTGTCTTCTGTCAATCATTCACCCCTCTGGCACTGGACCGACCCTCATTAAGCGGTGCGTGCCCATATGGCACGGCAGATATTGTGCGTATGTGTGGGCGCTGCGTAAATGTGTGTGTGTTCACGAGTGTGCTGGACCCTAAAACAGATTGGTCTGGAGGACGAGGCCGGCCACAGGGTCGCATCCCTGCCCGAGAACCTCAGAGCTGCGGTTCCGCTGATAAAGGAAATATGGCATGCGAGGCGGGGGCAACCATAACTGTGCCCCTCGCAGCTGCTTCCAAATGTCATCCCAGATGTCCCCTAAAACCAACAATAGCTGGGAAAAGATGAGCTCAAACTACTACAATAATACATCCTCCGGACCAAGGATGGACTGACGATGAGCGATGCAGCCTTGGTGGTATGAATGGATGATATTAAGCACGGCCTCCAGGTAATACTGGGATTACAGCTCGGAGGTCGTCCGCAGTAATTGTCCTCGAAATTAGATATCATCCCCCGCCCCCTTTTTTTTATTTAATACTTTCTACTCCAGTAAGAATTCGACCTGTAAGAAACGCACATAATATATGGTTGTGTTTAATGTACATAATATATAGTTGTGTTAAATGTACATAATATATATAGTTGTGTTTAATGTACATAATATATAGTTGTGTTTAATGTGCACAATATATATAGTTGTGTTTAATGTACATAATATATATAGTTGTGTTTAATGTACTATATAGTTGTGTTTAATGTACATAATATATAGTTGTGTTTAATGTACTATATAGTTGTGTTTAATGTACATAATATATAGTCGTGCTTAATGTACATAATATATATAGTTGTGTTTAATATGCATAATATATATATAGTTGTGTTTAATGTACATAATATATAGTTGTGTTTAATGTACATAATATATAGTTGTGTTTAATGTACATAATATATAGTTGTGTTTAATGTACATAATATATAGTTGTGCTTAATGTACATAATATATAGTTGTGCTTAATGTATATAATATATATAGTTGTGTTTAATGTGCATAGTTGTGTTTAATGTACATTATATATAGTTGTGTTTAATGTACATAATATATAGTTGTGTTTAATGTACATAATATATAGTTGTGTTTAATTTACATAATATATAGTTGTGTTTAATGTACATAATATATAGTTGTGTTTAATGTACATAATATATAGTTGTGTTTAATGTACATAATATATAGTTGTGTTTAATGTACATAATATATAGTTGTGTTTAATGTACATAATATATAGTTGTGTTTAATGTACATAATATATATATTTGTGTTTAATGTACATAATATATATATTTGTGTTTAATGTACATAATATATATATTTGTGTTTAATGTACATAATATATAGTTGGGTTTAATGTACATAATATATAGTTGGGTTTAATGTACATAATATATAGTTGGGTTTAATGTACATAATATATAGTTGGGTTTAATGTACATAATATATAGTTGGGTTTAATGTACATAATATATAGTTGTGTTTAATGTACATAATATATAGTTGTGTTTAATGTACATAATATATAGTTGTGTTTAATGTACATAATATATAGTTGTGTTTAATGTACATAATATATAAAAGCATTCTTATGCTGACCTTTCAACCCATTCTGTGTTTAAGTATTG
>JACXGM010019484.1:0-18366 GCA_016801145.1 Umbra pygmaea
AGTGTTGTCTCTCTGTTTGTGCAGTGTCTCTGTTTGTGTAGTGTGTCTATGTAGTCTCTGTCTATTTTCTGTGTAGTCTCTCTGTTTGTGTAGTCTTTTTGTAAGTGTTGTCTCACTGTTTGTGCAGTGTCTCTGTTTGTGTAGTGTGTCTATGTAGTCTCTGTCTATTTTCTGTGTGGTCTCTCTGTTTGTGTAGTCTTATTGTAAGTGTTGTCTCACTGTTTGTGCAGTGTCTCTGTTTGTGTAGTGTGTCTATGTAGTCTCTGTGTATTTTCTGTGTAGTCTCTCGGTTTGTGTAGTCTTATTGTAAGTGTTGTCTCACTGTTTGTGCAGTGTCTCTGTTTGTGTAGTGTGTCTATGTAGTCTCTGTTTGTCTATTTTCTGTGTAGTCTCTCTGTTTGTGTAGTCTTATTGTAAGTGTTGTCTCACTGTTTGTGTAGACACTGTTTGTGTAGCCTCTGTTTGTGTAGCCAGCTTGACAAACAGAATAGTTCAGGCTGGTTCTAATTAATAAGGGTTTCCATTTATGAGCAGGAGGAATGGGGAAATAATAATAAAAACAATAGTAAGACCCTTCAGTCTGTTAGACCCATGCTAAAAGCTCATATCTCCTACTTGAGCCACATTAGACTCCCAGACTACCTGAACACGATATTCAAATTCTAACAGTTCTCCAACAAGCCACAATGAGCACAACACATGATGTCAGCAGTTTATTCTTCCTTTAGAGTCTCACCAGATGGGAGATACAAAAATAGAAACAGTTAGTTTAACAGACATAAATAACAAAATCATCAACATCAACAACGAAATACATACACGTGCATACATCTTCTTCATTGTCTGGTACAATAGATTAGTTTGGGCGTAGCCTGATAAGAATACTGTCTATTATTCAGGTTATAGCCTGGTAATATAGATTAGTCTGGGTATAGCCTGATATAATAGATTAGTCTGGGTATAGCCTGGTAAAATACATTAGTTTGGGCATAGCCTGGTAAAATCGATATGTTTGTGTAACAATGTCCCCTTTGTTCTTGTGTATTGTGTTTAGTTATTCATTTTTAGTTTCCCCAGTGTTTTAGTTTATTCAATCATAGCTCCCAGTCTTGTGTCTAGTGCATCTGTTTATGGTTTTCCCCCATGTTTTCTGTAGGGTTGTTAGTTTATGCTGTCGTATTTTTCTTCTGCTTCTCTGTGTAATTTTGGTTTATCAATTCCAGGTTTTTGCATTCTCCCAACTGTGTCCTTATATGGTCTTTCCTGTCGTAGTTGAGTATGATTTAGAGTTCCCACCTGGTTTACGTTTTGCCATTTGTTCTCTATTTATTCCCCCTGTTCTTCCCCGAAGTTGTTGGTCATTGTTCCTGTCATGGATGTGTTCCTGTCCTTGTCGGAGGCTGGCATGTTGCCTATGCTTAAAGATTTAAGAGAACCTGTGTTTCAGGCAATAGAGTTTGGTAATTTTGAGTGCATATCGTTTGTTGCTTTCCAGTTCCAGTTATCAGTTTCGTTAATTCTTTGGGTCACTACTCAAAGGCGTTTCCTTTGTTATAATAAACATTACATTGTATTGATGGAATACATCTGCCTCCTACCCATCTTTATATACAAACTACATGACAGTCTGGGTATAGCCTGGTCCTAGTGGAATAGCTATTTTTCTGGGTGCTGAAATGAAATGATAATTGAAACCTGTTTTATTTATTTTTTAAATGGCACCATATTCCTGTTGGGATGCATGATGTATGCACTGTGTGTCCCTGTGTCTGAGATGACCTATAAATAAAACAACACTTCACTATAAGTTGCTTTCACATACCACAGTAAGGACTAAGTGCACAAATCTGTCTTCTGCAAAGCTTAGTGTTAAAACATGCTTGAAATTTAAAGTTAATTTTAGATTTACTTAATGCTCCGTTTTTTGGTAAATGCAGTCTCCACAAATGCTGAAAGATTGCCTTTAAACTTCAATCACCATTTATGCAAATTTCACTATACACTTGCATGTTCAGGGCCAATTAATTACATATTTTAACCATTTAGCAGATGCTTTTATGCAATCTGACTTACAGTTAAATGACACCTCACAATACCTGTACAGGCTACCTATTCTCAAGGCAATACGTGGGTAGCCGCACATAGGAAATGTTGCTGCATTACATAGAGACTTACGGATATGGTCATTCAAATGTGAACTGTTGTACATATTGAATTGCCATTCTATAGAAACAGTTCCAAAAATAGACCAATCGGATATAGTTCAAAGTACTTGGGGAATGTTTAGTTCAGGCATAACATGTTAGGATATTGAGGTTAAGGTTAGGCATAGGTTGAGGTGTTTTTTTCACCTTTGATAAATGTCCGAGGCTTTACATTTCCATGACTTTGTAAATGGATACAAATTTCATGTTTTGTATGATCTTCTCTGTTTCGCCATGAGAACATCCTGGTACAGGACTAACATAGTACCTTTTATAGAGGTGTTTTTTAAGAAAGTACATTTCTAGATGGTTTTTTTAATAGGTAATCATCCAGACACAGAAATCATAACATTAGTATAAAGCCTATGGTCTTTTAATCAGTAAAATATATTATTTCATCATTATATAGCTTTTTAGTATGTGTTCCATCTAAATTGTGGCATAATGTATCATCATATTTAATTATTTGGAAAGTAGATGGGACACACACTTTCACATTACATAATGCTTTTACAACAAATACGTGCCCTCCAGATTGCCAAATCAGCCAGAAGATAATTGCATACTTGTCTAGAACACATCAATCTATCTACATACAGTATCGTCATGACAAAGTATATAGTTATTTCTTTAAAAAGTCTTCAAAATATGCACTTCACTGTCAGATTAATATAGTTTCTTCCTCTACTACAATGCAGAACACACTTTTTTCCGTAATATCTATTTAAGAGATGATTCTCTAACATAGAACCTTTAAGGTGATGGTTCTCTAACATAGAACCCTTATAGGTGACTCACTGAGTATATTTTTATTGTTCAGTAAGAAAATCCCTTAATAGAGACAGCTCGTCTGACCTCCTATTGGCTGTCAATCTTGGTCTGGTCATAATGTTTACATAAGTCAATCATCTTTCACTGTAAATGGATATTCATGATTACATATCCCACCCATAAAACAGCCCTCTATTCCCCAGCTGCACATACAATATAAAAGCCATCAACTTTATTGAGATTTTGACCTTTGAAGTTAATATAAGCACTAAAACTTCATTGTCTCATCTGTCCCGAAAAGCACTCTATTTCACATAAAGTACAATACTATACTATGTTCCCTGGTTAACAGCCCTATTTAGAGGAATGGGGCACCATTATGAGCCTGTATTTTTTTCAGAATCTTGTCAGTCCTTTTGTACTTAAACCTTGTTTTATGAAACCACTCATCCCCATAGGAAATGTAACCATCAGGAAAACCAATGATACATTTCTTTTCAAGTGTCAGTCTCAGCCTTTCATTCAGACACTGCAAAGCCGCCATTCACCCAGAAGTCTGGTCATAGTCTCTGTAGTGTGGTTAATATTTTGAAGAATCTTTCTGCATCACAATGACACAGGAATGTATCTTACACCCAAATCTTGTCTGATGTCAAAATGCCACACAGTCCTGCACAACACTCGTCACTGATCTGTCTTGTAGGAAGTGGAACTTGTATTGAAATGTGAATATTAAGTAATCTACAGAGGTACCACATCTAAGATATTGCCTTAAAAAATGTGAAATATTATCAGAAGGAATTTCCTAGATCAGACCAGCGTGTTCATGCCATGACTGCAAATCTGTTCCTAGATCAGGCCATTGTGTTTGTCCCATGATTGGTACATTTTAACTTCAGTCTGCAGGAGGTGATACAATTTTTAAGAACACCGTTTATAATATATATTTTTTAATTCTTGTCCCGTATTGTAATGTTGTAGTAGGGTTGAGGAAAGGAGACCAAGGCAGGGGGTGGTGTTCGATATTTAATCAGGAACACTTGTAGGAAACAATAAACCTAGGTCGATTCTGACCATAACCTAGAACAGGGCGACCGTGAAGCCCAAAACAAATAATCTGGGACTAGGAAGTACGAGGCAAATACACTCACTGTATGCTTTTTGTGGCACCACACGGATGAGATTACAGTATTTGGCATTAACATAGATTTAACCTTCACAGGATGATTGTAATACAGCTCATTAACATAGAGCGACACGGACATCATACACTGTATTCATAGGTTTACTCAGAAATGAAACTCGCTATACCAGGCAGAGAGAGAAACAAATACACTTGTATTTTACCCCAGAAACATCGAACAATGAACAGTGGTATGAACCTTCAATGCCACGCACCGTCTCTTCTTCTTCTTCTTCTTCTTCTTCTTCTTCTTCTTCTTCTTCTTCTTCTTCTTCTTCTTCTTTGTTCAATTATGGCAGATCGCAACCGACTTAAATGGTGCATACACTGCCACCTACGGTACTGGAGTGTGAGGCCGAACATGGCCCACTCAATTCAAATTCTCCTAGCTAAACCAGTCACCCTAAGAAATTTAAACACAGCCCTCAACACCATCCCACTCCCCTTCCCACCCCTCAACAACCCTCCCCATATCCCACTTCCTACCCTCCACCCTAACCTTCACATACAACAGTTCCCTCTCAACATCATACTTCCCACAATACAACAACACATGTTCCACCATTTCCTCCACTACACACCCATCACACAGACCCATCTCATGCCTACCCAACACATTTAATGATGAATTCAACCCTGTGTGCCCTAACGTCAACCTACACCACTTCTTCTCTCCTACACCCCATAGTCCCTGTCTCTACCCTCACCATCCGCTGCACCTCATAATACACTCTACCCTTCCTGCTACCATCCCACTTTCTCTGCCACCAGTACATTCCCCTCCCCCATATCAAAGATTTAACTTCCCCCCGGCCCAACGGTACCTCCACACTCACACTCGCCTTCCTACATGCACTCTTAGCCAACCCATCTGCCACTTTGTTACCCTCCACCCCCACATGAGTCGGCACACATCAAAACCTAACCACCACCCCCATCCTCTCTAACCCAACAACAACACCATCAGCTCCACCAACACATCACCCTTCTCTAATCTACCAGATCGGATGCTGCCTAACTTCGCCGCAGAGTCTGAATACACCACCACCCTCATAGGCCTCACCTCCTCCACCCACCTCAACCCAAGTATCACCACCACCATCTCCACTGTGTACACCGACACCTGGTCCGTAAACCTCTGGACCACCTGCACATTAAATTCTGGCACATACACACCCACACCAACCCGCCCATTGGTCGGATCCTTTGACCCATCAGTGTACAACTGCACAAATGTATAAAAACCCTGCCCAACATACCTCTCCACACACCTACCCATGATGCTACCCTCATCAAACTCCTTCCTACCTTCCAACAAACTCAGATCCACCCACGGAACCGGAAACAACCAATGTGGCACACACCCTCAAGCCACCGTAGACCCCACCACCACCTCAATCAACCCATAATCCTCCACCAACTTATCAATCACCCACCCAAACACCTCTATCTTACCTACTACACGCTCCCAGCAATCACCCACAGCCATCACCGCCGGATGACCCTCCACACTACACTTCAATCGTGCCCAGTAAACCAGTGCAAGTTTATCCCGCCACATACCCATCGGCAATCATGACCCACCACCGCCTGCATGAGATTCAAAGCCCCCCTACACCTCACACCTAAATACTGCACATGAACCCTCCATGTCAACTTCTCATCAAACCACACATCAAGGTACTAGAACTCCAACACCAGCAGCAAGTCCTGCCCATAGAAACCTAATCTAACACCCGTGACCTTCCTCTTAGAATAAATCATGAAACATGACTTGAGCACCGACAACCTGCACCCCCATGTCAACGACCACTCCTCCACCACCTTGACTGCCTCCTGCATCTTCCTCATCACCCAATCAACATTCCTCCCCCTTTTCCACAATGCACTATCATCTGCATACAGTGCAACCCCCAACCCGTGTCCCAGTGCCCCAAACAGTGCCCTCAAATAATACCGGGCTAATCACACACCCCTGTGGTGTCCCGTTGACAATCCCAAACTCTTTGGACAGGTCCGCCCCCACTTTCACCCAGAACACCCTCCCAAACAAAAAGCTCACAATCCAAGTATACAGTCTACCACCTACACCCAAAGCACTCAATTATACAGTCTACCACCTACACCCAAAGCACTCAATTATACAGTCTACCACCTACACCCAAAGCACTCAATTATACAGTCAACCACCTACACCCAAAGCACTCAATTATACAGTCAACCACCTACACCCAAAGCACTCAATTATACAGTCAACCACCTACACCCAAAGCACTCAATTATACAGTCAACCACCTACACCCAAAGCACTCAAATTAATCAATAAACCTTCCCTCCACATTGTATCATACGCTTTCTCCACATCAAAGTACACCACACACATCACCTCCTTCATTGTTAAAGTATTTGCTATCTCTGTGCTCACCGTGACTAATGCATCTGCTATTGACCTACCCCTCCTGAACCCACTCTGTCCTGCACTCACCAAACCCCATTTGCTCCAAAAGATACACCACCCTCCTGACCACCATCTTCTCCATTAATTTCCCCAAATTAGACGTTAACACTATAGGCCTATAACTAGCCGCCTTTGTAGGGTCCTTACCTGGCTTTAAAAAGGGCAACACCACCACTCTTTTCCACCCAGTAGGCACAATCCCAGTCCTCCACACTTTATTACACGATTCCAACACTGCTCTCCTCACACTATCCAACACTTTTTTGACCATAAAATAACAAATCCTGTCTTCCCCTTGGGCTGTCCTTTTACACCCATGCAAGGCTTTCACCAATGCAAGGCTTTTCATACATAGTAAACTCAACATACATCACCTCACCCGTCTCACCCCTCCTCACCGTCACATCACCATGTGCCCTAAGTATGTCCGCTTGCCTTCTCTTACCCTCCTCACTAATATGATCACCCTGGTGCAAACGCCCTACCTATGTCTCAAACGCCCTACCTATAACATTTGCCTTATCCACATGAGTAACCACAGTAACACCACGGTTCCACCATCCCCTTAGCACCCGCTCCCAACATCTTCCTAAACACCCCACACACCTCACCCAGACCTGTCCCCCTCCCAATAGTTAAACTCCCACCACGCCTCCCTTTTAGCAAGCATCCTCCTTGCAAATGCTCTCTTCCATTGATAGTCCCTTACATTACCCTCCACCAGGCCTGCCCTCAGCACCTTTAACGCAACATCCCTCTCCTTCACTCTTTTCCCACAGTCATCAGCCCACCAGGGCACCATCCTCCTCTGACCTCCACCTTTAGCCACCGGATTCGTCGGCTCAACTGACTCATCCTCTAACACCTGCACACACACCCCTTCACACACACACGCTCATACTCCGTCAAGTCTGCCTTCCCAAAACACCACCTATGAGACATCACTCTATCCTGTCTACTCACTTTTACCTCCACCCTACACACCACATGGTAGTGATCACTTTTTACAGTAGTCTCATGGCACACCTCACACCTCCCAGCTAACAAAGCAGATACCAGTGTCAAATCTAAACATGATTCTGTCCTCTTTTCAACATCAAACCTAGTCACCCCTCCCATGATTCATACACACCAGCCCACGACACCCCATAAAGTCCTCCACCGTTCTACCATTACCATCCAACCTCACACTACCCCACACCTCGTTATGAGCATTAAAGTCTCCACACCACATCACTTTAACAGCACTGCACCTCCTATCAACCTCTTGTAAACTCTCCACCACCAGCTGCTCATAGGGGTTATAATAATTAACAATAACTATATTCTCCCTACGACCCATAACCTCTATGCCCACACTATCCGAGACCTAAACCTCCACCTGTCTACAATACACCCCCTCCTTAACAAACGTAGCAAAAACCCCACCCCTGCCCTGCACCCTATTACATCTGATTGACCTGAACCCTGGAATTACCAAGTCCAAACTAGGTTTAATCCATGTTTCCTGTACACACTCCACATCAGGTACTACCACATCCAAACCATTCACAAACCTCTTAACCTCCTGCCCATTAGCCACCAAACTCGTTACATTCCATTGAAGGACCACAAACACCATCCTAAGAGTGCAGGTGCTCAATCCCATCACCCCATGACCCAACAAACACCTCGTGAATCATCGCCCCAGTAATGTCACTAATATGCATATACTGTCTAGCAGCATGCACCACTACATCTATCTGAGCAAACTTTTTCTTTACCTGATATTTACAACACTACAAATAAATGCCAAAAATCCAATCCTATCCACCACTAATGAATCCTTACCAACCACACACTCATGTTTACACATCTCAGACAACACCACCTTGTGACCACTCAGACCTTCCTCCACCACCAGCCCTGCATTCTGCTCCTTCTCCACCTGCACACCCAACCCAAGACCCCCCACTCTCTGCACCGCTTCAGCATACGTCAACTTATTCACTACTTTAAACCGCTGAGCTTCTGCTGCCTTCTTCTAAACCATACAGCCCCTGAATGAAGCACTCTGCTCCCCACCACAATTACAACACTTCACCGCGTCCCCTACCCCACACTTGCCTCACTCACGTGCACCCCCACACCTACCACACCTACCCTGCCCTCTGCACACAGCAGCCACATGCCCCATACGCTGGCATTTAAAACACCACAGTGGTGGTGGCTCATATTCCCTTACATAAAAACTGAGAAACCCAACCTGCACCCTACTTGGCAACGTCCCGACACCACCATTTTCAGCTCAGCCATTGACAGATCCTCCGGAACCCCCGTGATCACCCCTCTCACCTTCACTGCACTCCCATGAACCTGACATTTCACCTTACCCCGTTCTACATCTCCAACTTCAGTAATTCATCCGTTTGTGTCTCACAATCCACCACAATAAGTACCCAATTACCACTCAAACACCTTGCATCCTTCCCCCTCCCAATCTGTCTTGATCGCCGTAGTGAGTGTGATCGGGTGTAACACCTCAACTGTTGGGGCTGTAAACACCACTAACATCCTATATTCCTGCTCCAGATCTCCCCGTGCTGTCCCATTCCCCTCTCCCGAACTACACTCACCACCCTCTTTCTCCCGTGCACACCTCTTCTTCCTCCTCACATACAGTAACTCCTCAAAATGTATCCCTACATCTGCAAAATCCATACTCCTATCTGAACTCCCCTCCATGCCGACCTCAGTCATGGTACAGCTGTCGCAATCTGCCAATCCGAAATAACATACTCCACCACAGCCTCCGCAACCCTTTCCCAAGCCCTGATTCTCTGGTGCGCGGATTCTATAACACTGATCAACCATATCATTATGAAAACCTGCCTAATATTGTGTAAGTCCCCCTTTTGCCACCAAAACAGCAGTCCCATATGCAACAAACTGTGATGCATTGTGCTCTGATGTCACACCTTGGCAGGACTTTGCCAGGTGTGGCAGAAATAAGAGACTCAGATTGGACTCATGTATATAATAGGTGTATATGTCTGTTTATGGTATAATTGTGTTTCTTCATATTCCAGTCTAAGGTACTGTTGTTTTCTGTTAGTTCATGTTGTGTTTATTATCGAACTGTGGCACCACCCCCCTGAACACCAGAAACTATGTATAGGGTTCTACTCTGTAGTTTAGTGCTTGTTAAGTAATTACGGATTGAATTCAGCCGCTATTGGTGGATCTCATTTAAGCTCTGGTGATTCAGGGGTGTGCTTCATTGAGAATTATGTACGGTTGTCGTGCTGGTGTTTGCTTAAGATTTTCCCAGAGTTGGAGTTATTGACGGCGTTCTATATGTATTCCACTATCTTGTGTCTTCACCACTTAAGTGTCGTTAGTGGATTAAATATATATGTTATACTGTTAGCTATTGCGTAAGCTCTGTAAATTAGTCACGTCTACGCAGCATTAGAGCGTAGTAATTTATGTATACCCTTGTGCTGCTACAGTACCTATCCATCTGCAATTAGGGGATATCCTATTGTTCAACATCATTGCATTGAGTCATTAAAACCCCAAACAGTACTCTACATTCTACCCTGGTCTTCCTCCTTCTCCACCACACCACTATACTGTGACATCTGACACCTTTTGATCAAAACCAGCATGACATTTTTCAGCAATTTGAGATAGTGTAGCTCATCTGTTGCATCTGAGCACACGAGCCAGCCTTCACTCCCCAAGTGCATCAGTGAGAATTGGCCGCCCATGACCCTGTTGCTGGTTCACTGCTTTTCGTCCCTTGGACTACTTTTGATAAGTACTGTCCACTGCAGACCAGGAGCCCCACACAAGAGCTGCAGTTTTGGAGATGCTCTGACCCAGTTGTCTAGCCATCGCAATTTGTTCCTTGTCAAAGTTGCTCAAATCCTTACACTTGCCCATTTTTCCTGCTTCTTAATTGTCCTTAAAGTTGATGTGTTAGCGGCAGAAAAAATGGCAAAGGCAGGCCCATGTGGTCCAATCCAACAGACAAGCTACTATACAGTAGCTCAAATTGCTGTAAAAGTTTTTTTTTTAACGATAAATGTGTGGCAACTATGGTCCCCGGGGATGATCCACTTGACCAAGAAACCTCAATAAACCAAATGACAGATCCATTTATTTCATAACAACAAGTCTGCATCCAACATGATCAGGCAATCACTATCTAGCGGCGGCGAGGTGGCCTAGTTGTTCAGGCATGTGATTGGGTCCATTAGGTCCCTGGTTCAAAACCGCCAAACTGCCAAGATGAAGTCTCTGTCTGTTAACCGTAATTGCTCCCAGGGTGTTGCTGTAAATAATGATAATTTCTTAGTCAACTTACCATTAAACTTCATTCAAATCATTTTAATACTTGCAGTAAACATGAGTTGTTGTAGTAATGGGCTGTTCAAAACCAAATTTAACCATTATTGTAGATGTATCCTTGCTGCCTAAATAATACAAAGTGGTAAAAATATAAAAATATAAAAAATAAGCAATATAAAAGGAGCGAATGTGTTTTCTTTTAAAACATACATATGTGGCTAGTGTTTGGGCATCCATCAGTCACAGTGGCATTCACCAGCCTAGCTGATGCAGTGTGTCTGAAACGGCCCTGCCGAACTGTACAGTAAAGTAAAAAAATACCTTTTGGACTTGCTGAAAGATTTCACTGCAATTAGCTTCACTAGAGACATTCGGAGTTCAGACATGTCCTACTGTATGTCTTTATAGCGCAGGACAGTGGGTCTCTTACTCTAACAGCATAGTGGGTGAATGCAAGGTTCATATTACGTAGCATTAAAACGCAAGTATCGGGAACTCACTATTGTATCGGTACTAAGCTCAGTGCTCGGATTGGTATCGGCAATGAAAAAGTGGTATGGTGCCTCCATATATGAAATATCTGATTGTAAGGAATATATGATTATAAAAATGATATATTGAAAAAGTTTGAATATCTGTAGAACCAGTCAAACTGATGGGTTCATTGGAAATACTGCATTGATAATTGCCTTATTTCAGTGTTTCATATGAAGCCATGATTAAATAAAACGTTGATGTCAATTAGCAATATGTTTGTCAACAATAAGCTGTGATATGAAACAGATGTTATTGGTTGATTTTACAGTATTTTGATACATATTGTCCTAAATGCAAATCAACAACCTACTCTACTTTGATTGTTGATTTTGTCCAACTGTTTACTTCTCAGGTTTTCAGTTCCTGTTTTGTATTACATTTTCCTGGCATACACATTGCTAAAACATAATTTCTGTTTTAGTTTTTTATGTTTTCCTGCTTTCTCAGTCCTGTGCTTGTACCTGTGATTTAGTATTAAAAGATCCTCCCATTGATTTACGCATCTACATCCTGCATAGTACTTACCTACAAACTGTGACAGTTTTTGAATACATTTTCAAACTCTCCACAAGTTTGGTGGGAAACTCTTTCTGCAGATCACACTTCACAAAAAGATATCTGTCACGAATGGAGCGAAAACATTTTTTCAGCAGTTGCATATCCAGACCCTCTGGATGAGTTGACTACGATCTCTAGAGAGTTGAATGATACAGAATATTTCCCCTGGTAATCATTGACCTATATAAAATTCTTTCCCAAACACGTACCAGAATACCTAGAACAGAAATCATCCAAAACATTTCCTGCCTTTGGCAGCTTTACTTTGAGACGCAACACATAGTACAATGTCAGAAATACAAAAATATATAAATATATATATTTTAAAGAGTATCTGAAATAACTCTCGAGCCCCAACCTGCTTGACTTTGTTGATAGCTACTATAGTCACTGGAGGGAAAAGATGCTAAATTTCAATTTTCATTTCAACGCTCTAATCTGGGACATATTTAGACCAGATTCACCAAGTGAGTATAAGTAATGATGAGGTAGAACAGAAAACCAGCAGGCTACAGCCCTCATAGTGTAAGATTTGAATACACTTGGTAGGAAGAACAAATGCATCCTTCTGCCAGGTATTGAGACTTCTTTGACGTGAATCAAAGCAGTCTGGATCTTGAAATGTGCTGCATGGAGGAGTGGTCCTAGAACCCTCTAAAAGTATGAGCCAAACATGTCAGACTACAGGAAGAGGCTTAGTCCTGTTAATTACCATTTGGAAACTATGTTGTTTTTGAAAAATACAAAAAAAGTTTTGTGTTTGGGAAATTTTGTTCCAATTAAAGTTTATTTATTGTGCCCAAAATACCATTATTATTTTTGTTGTAAATTTGTTGACCTTACTTTTGCACAATTTCATAAAGGTATACTTGAGATTATAAAACCCACCTCCTTCTTTTCTTACTCCCCCCTTGTTCCCCTCCTCTGGACCTTCTTTTCTTTCTCCTCCTCCCCTTGCCCATTATTCTTTTTTTTAAAACTTCATTACCTGGCAGTTTAAAATGCTAATCCAAATCCTACCAACAAAAACAGAACTGAAAAGTTATATAGAGAAAATTTGCTTTAGAAATTGTCTTTATTGGTCGTTAGTCACTGTCGTTTTTCTAATTTGTTCTCCTTTGGTCCATCTCTCCCTGTACCAGTCTGCTACACCTTTTTTCTGCCTTTCCCCTCGAATCCGACTCTACTTTCGACATCATGACATCTATTCTGTGCTTTGAAAACCCATCTATCTCCAGAGACCAAAGAGCATCTAGAATGCTCTGCATATTTCTGACATGAAACATTAATGTGTATTTGTCATTATGCACTAAAAAGGATGTCAGAGATCAAAGCCAACACAATTTTTTCCTTAGGCAGCTATATCACTCTGTTTTTGAATGGCCTTTATAGAAAGTGTTTAATATTTGTATTATTGGTTTCAATAGTGAACAACAGCTAGAGTGAACAGTTCTGGGAGAACTAAACCCAGAGGTGGTCCTGACCTCCCTGGGGCCCTAAGCAAAATTCTTCCCAGTATTTGTGTTAGATAAATCAGATTTTCTATCCTGCCACGTCACGCTCCAGTGACGTATAAAATATAGTTGGTGATTATAATCATCCTGTGCATGATCCAACTAAAGTCTTCCATGTTGGGTGAAAAGTGTGAAAAGTATCGGCGGCTCAGGCATCATGTGGTTGGACCATTTGCACGCCCCTGGTCATTCCACAGATCTATCCAAGGAGTTTCGGAGGTGCCAACAAGGCAGGGTCAGTGGGAATTGGGAAGGGAGGACAATCGGGATAAATTCACACAAAAAATAAAGTTATCTTTGTTTCTTGAAAATGTTTTGGTATTATACAAAATGTAAACTTCAGATGGTTCTTTTGACCATCCACAACAACACTTTTTATGACTGAAGAACAACAGAAACAAGGCATTCATAGACATGATCTTCCACACTTTTACCGTTCATGTGGAAATGCAATTAGGTTTTGAGCTATACAAATCAGACTTTTTTCACATACCAGATTAAACAGGTGTGCTCTTTACAGTGACATGCTTACTTACAATGCAGGTCCTAACAATGCAATCAGTGGTAATAAGTTAAGGAAAGATAAAAAGAATAAAATCACAAAAATAACAAGTGTTAGACACAGGAAAGGAATATTGAATACTGCAGCAAATATGATGTATATAGTGGCTAGAAAAAGTGTGTTAAACCTTTGGAATTAGCCTGGATTTCTCCATAAATGAACTTCAACTAAGTCACAACAATAGACAAACACATTCTGCTTAAACTAATAACACACAAATCATTTAATTTATTTTCTCAATATTGTATATATAATTTAAATTTTCATAATGCAGGGGATAAGTAAGACATATAAGTATGTGGAATAAATAGTCCAGGTGTCAGTTCGGTTTGTGGTTAAGGAGTCAGACCTGTAGTTAAAAGGTTGGCGTTTCAATTCCGAATTCTGCCAAATAGCATTTTGTCCTTGAGCAAGGCACTTTACATTGCTCCAGGTGGGGGTTATTCCTGTATTCACTGTAAGTCGCTCTGGATAAGAGTGTCCAGTAAATTACTAAAATGTCAATTGAAAATGTAATTCCAAAAGGTTCACATACTTGTTCTTGCCATTGTACACCATGTATACATTGGCCAAATTCATTTAATTATATTTGGAAAATTCTGTGATATACCTTTACATTATTTTTTGATGGATTTATATGGATAAAGTGAAATTCTAAAGCCCGCACCTGACCCTAAACATAGATAATGCTAAGGTAACATACCGATTGTGTTTGGATTAAAGTTTTACTTTCATACGAGCAAATACAAAATATTGAAAGAAATGGAGAGCGAGAGACCCAATGTGCACACACATTTACATTTAATCTTTTAACAGATGCTTTTATCCAGACTGATTTACCCCTGGAACATCTTAGGGTAAAGTGATTTGCTCAAGGACACAATGAAAATGGTACAATTTTGAATTGAACCGGCAACATTGCAATTTCAAGTCTGGCTCCCTAACCACTGAGCCATATGATGCCCTATGATAAAAGAGTGACTTGGTCATCAGTTACTAGAGGGTATCATTAGAACCCAGCATTCCAGAGGCTATTATCGTTAACTGGGCTAGATTTAAACAGAACAGTGTGCTGCCCATAATTGGGCCCCTTCCTTTATGCTAATTTTGTTTGCAAACACTTTAAACCTGTTCAGACTCTGATGAAGCAGACAACAGGGCTAATCTTTTCTTTGGTGGCTCTGATGTTGCTGCTTCCACAGGTTCCTCCGCAACAACCCTCTGTTCCTTGACTGAGGCCCACACCTCTCAGCTCTGGGTATACACTTGAGGTACTTGAATCTCGGGTCCAATGCGGTAGAAATCTTCAGATATGCATTGTAGGCATTTTTCTTGCGTGTCTCCAGGTCTGTTCTGAATGTAGACTGGAATTTGACCACGTAGGCAGGGTCATTATCTGAGCTCTCCATCACCCGAGAGAGACGGCAAAAAGCAGGCAGAACCACAGAGCATGAAACATACTTTTCTCCTCCCAGAAATTGCAAACGGTGTCCGGTAGATGGTGGCACTCTGTTACATTTATAGGCCCCTCTCTTCGCAGTTCTCCCAGGTTTTGACCGGACAGTTTGCAGTCTGTATTGATTCCTAGAATGTCAAACCCTTTAGTTTTGGCTAGCTGGCAACCATCAAAGTACAGGTGCAGATTTGGTGAATTCCTTCCCTTGGATGGTTTCATGACTCTGATGGTTCATTATGTAGGGCTTGTTTGTTTATTAGAGTCTTCTTGAGGCTGGCTTCAAATCCTGCCCTCTTTATTCAGACTTCTGTCATCAGTATAGAGGTAAGCTTTGTTCATACAGACATTAACCATGTCTTCAATGATGATGAAGAACAGCAGTGAGCTGAGGGTTAAACCTTGTACTAGCAAAGTGTTGATGGAGGCAAATTCTGTGGCTTGGCATGAAAGCACATCAGATCTGACAGCTTTCCAGGAACATGTAGTGAAGTAATAAATTAACATACAGTAAGTGACAAATTTATATGTGGCCCTCATACAGTAAACTTTGTCATAAGGTCTATTATCTCATTAGAATCTCATTTATTTCAATGTAGGAGAGATCCAAGCAACATGTATTGTATGAATCATGAATTGAATGGGATTGAGATTAGTATTTTAAAAATTACACAAGGCATACGTTTTAAATTACCCATTCATAACCACCAAATTTAAACCATAATCCCCATTCACAACCATCAAATTTAAAGAATTTAAAGCTTAATCCCCATTCATAACTGTAGAGATAAAAAAAGCCTGGAAAAGGCTCATTTTTGGGGTAGTCTGCGTAGTAAGCGAGCTGTCTACATCATGGCAGTCAGTGGTTCGACCCAGACTATGAGTTCTCTGGATCTCCACCGGACCTCCTGCATGAGGCAGCACAAATTGGTATAGTGCTACCTGGGGTTTGGGTTAAGTCATATTATCTATCCTGCCATCTCCTTTACAGGTGCCTGTAAATTCAATCGCGGAGGTATTGTCAGTGAACGTAATCATCCCGTGCATGATCTGACTGAATGTGGCGGCTAGGCATATATATAATTTCAACTCTCATACTGCAGGAGATAAGTAAGAAGTATAAGTATGTGGAATAAATAGTCCAGGTGTCAGTTGGGTTAGGTGTCAGAATGCGGCTAGGCGACATGTGGTTGGATGAATATGATCCCACAGATGGCAGGGTTATTGGGAATTGGAAAGGAAGAAAAATGGGGAAAAAAATGTAATGCTAATTTAATAAATAACAAGTATCGAGTCAGATAGCAGTTGGCTGCTTCATTTTTTATCACGCACCCCAGGCAATTTGGGATGTGGGGAAAAGTTTCACAACAGGTTGGTCTAGTTAGCGGTTTGATTTGATTGCCCCAGATAAATAAACATTACTTTCTCTTTATAGTATTTGGGGAAAACATCACGGAGCATCCTAGAGAAGACATTCTGGCGCATTGTAGCATCATACAGAATAAATAATCCCATCTATCTGTAATGTCCCTATCTGCACCTCCTTATCTCCTGGGACTTTGTCCTTGGCTACATGTTGTCATTGGGCTTTCTCTAGGCATTTGGGCATCTTCAAGCATATTCCTTACTTCGAGAAACATATTCTGTCACACTAACCTGCAAGCCAAAGTGGCATGCCCACACATACATTCAATCTGGAAAAATACCATAGTCTATCAGAAAATTGGGTTACACTTTATTTGGAGAGTCCGACATTCCATCTGTAGGTTCTCTACAGATAGTTCGTTGATGATTTGACTATCAACAAACTATCAACAAACTATCTGTTGATAAGCAACTAATTGTGTAGTTTAACGGTAGGGGTGAGTTTAGAATATGTTTTCGTGTAATGGTTAAAGTTGGGGTTAACATTAGGGGAATGGTTTAGGTTAGGATTAGGGTTAGGGTTAGTAGATAGTTTGTTAAAATGTTGTTGATAGTTTACAGATAATATGTAGAGCATCTAGAGATAGACTTTTTGAACTCTCAAAATAAAGTGTTACCGATAAAATTGAACAATAACATGACTGTAATCTTGGCTGTCTCACCAGTGATGAAAAGTGCTGACCTTTTCAAATTACGGTAACTCTTTATTTGGAGAGTCAGAAATTCCATCTGTAGGTGCTCTAGTTTGTTGATGAAATGACTGTCAACAAATTATCAACAAACTATCTGTTGATAAGCAACTAATTGTAAGCGTAAGGATTTGAGTGACTTTGACAAGGGCCAGATTGTAATGGCTAGACGACTGGGTCAGTGCACCTCCAAAATTGCAGCTCTTGTGAGGTGTTCCCAGTCTGCAGTGGTCAGTACCTATTAAAAGTGGTCCAAGACAGACAGTGATGTATCACTTGTCAGTGCCCATAGCAGACCCCTTGACATAGTTGGATGCTGTGACAAAGACACAAACACTGGCCACAGTGAGGCAGTTGTGCTCTATCACATGGAGGCAAAATACATTTCTTGCATTGGAAATGCAGTATATAAAAATTATGAAAAAACTGAGTTTCTTTTCTTCCCAGATTAAGAAACATCTTAATATATCCTGCCAATACCAAGATTGGTTGGGTTTTCAGGGGAAGAATGGGAACGACCAAGTCTCCACTAGCCACATTGGAATACTTGCTCACCAAGTTCAGCCAAAGCGTGTGATGTGCACCTATGGAATAAAGAATAAAAAAGCAGTTAATTCCTGTCACTCAGTAACAGCTAGAACATAATGTCCAAGGCTACATTAAAAGACACACAAGGC